>JAADWA010000088.1:0-60302 GCA_023335935.1 Pythium phragmiticola
CACCTATCGTACCCGGCACAGACTCGACTTCCTGCAGCATCAGAGTCAATGTCGGGGTTCCTTGCTTCCAGACTGGACGTTCCTGATGCCAGCTGACTTTCCGTGAAGCTTGGAGGTGTGTTGGACTTGTTCGAGTTGCTGAAAGGAATTGTTCTCGACTTGGTGAATTGGGGAGTTGTATTTTCTGGGTTTTTCTCTGTGTTCCTAGTGTCGCCTCTGAAATGTCGCCCAAGGGGAACTTCCCCCTGATGTCACTAACGACCTTCTAGTAGTGACCTTGATTGGTCACTACTGACACTGGGTATCCTAATTAGAGGTTTTCACTATCCTAGGGGTTTCGTCTTGGTGTCCTAAGATATACAAGGCCCTAAGGTCCTAAAATACCCACTGAAACCTGAACTTGAAACTTGAAACTTGGGCTGATCCACTGAGTGCTCCACACTGTCTTCTGGGTCTTCCCCCCGCTGATGACACCGATCGGGGTTCTCCAAAATGAGCGCTCGACTACACGACACCACCGCCTCCACCGAATCCACCTCATCCGCCGTCGCCGTCTTCACTGCCATCTTGGCCGTCTTCACCGTTGTCGTTTTCGCGCCAGCAAGTGCAACGGGCAAACGCACTGGCGCCTCCGTCGTCGTCTCTGCTTCCTTCTCCATCCAGGCGGGTGCCGCGCGCGTCCTCATCATCGAACCTCCGTAGCGACTCCTCTCACTCAATTCCGCAATTTGTCGCGTTTGAAAATTTGAACGTTCGGAAATACCCGAGTACCCACAGTACAGAATGTTCTGTCCCTTTTTATGCCGTCAGGTCTATCCATAAATGTCTCGATTCTGTACATCGAAGTCTCTGATGCCATAACCCTGTGCACGTTTGCTGCTTTTGATCGTTTTCAAATGACTTGGTTTGTGTATATGTGCCAACAGCACGGATACATTCTCTGTTTGCAGGCAAGAACAATGTCGTATCATCAGACATGGAACGATCAACCATGTACGATCATCGGACATCAGTGACCGGAGGGTTAAGGCAATAGACACTTCGTTGCAAAACCCCGTAGTGAAGGTCGAAGTTACCGAATATTTAATATCGTTTTTTTCATTTTTCGGTCCCTCCGAAAGCCTCTATTGTTCACAAAAGACGCTAAAAATACCAAAACCTGATTGGCCAGGTTAACCCTTCATTCCCGGATGTCGGAGATTCCGTCATGAACGGTTTAGAAAGGAAATGCCCGAAGGAAAATACTTCGAAGTATCGATTGAATGCGACGGAAAAGCTTTCACTTCCAAGTCTCCAACCCCAGCCACGTCTCCTTGAGCTTCATGATGTCTTCGATAAGCTACAGAGTTCAGTGACACCACTGTCAGCTTCCGACCACAGACTTTGCGAGGCGTTTGCCCACTCACCGACGAACGCAATTCCTCCATGCTTTGCTGGTTTTTGGAGCGCAGAAACGTTTTAACATGGACAACCCACCGCTCACTCGTGGATAATTCGACAGTGTGTTGATGTGCTCGCGCCCGATCGAGCATCTCCTGCTGTTCTTGCCAGTCCCAGTCCAGAAGAAGTTTGGATGTAGGCCCCACTCGTAGGCTCGCTGGATCAATCGGAGACTGGCTACGCTGGGACGAGAGTCCAGACGACCACTGATTCCTCACTGCGAGACGGTCCAGTTCCTGAACAAAGGCACGAACATTACGGGGCGCTGTCTCGGGAGGTAGTCGGATATCCAGACACAGCACATGCACGAGGTCGTTGTACACGGTCGTCGCCGTCGTCACCGATCCGCCTGCTGGGACAAACGTTCTCGATTTGTCAGCGGTTTCCACAACCAGAAACCCAAGAGGAGTGTCGCTGACTGTCCCGTGGACGCCTCCCTCGAGGCGGACGCGTGACGTCAATTTCATCATGTTGTTGAGAAACATGTAGTGTGCCCCCAAGACGTTTCGCAACTGAAACACACAACATTGACGATAAGATCACAAGTTTTGGAGAAACATGCAAGTTGCCACTCACAAGAGGGAGAAGAGACAGCGCGATGGCCAAGAAGAAACCGGCGGAGCTGATTGCACGCAGGTATTTTTCGCCCTCGACGAAAGCAGAGATGTAGAGAGTATAGACCACCATGATGAGCAACAGCATCTTGGCGAGCTAAGGGCCAAGAAAGCAAGTACGATGTCAGACAAGTCGACACGCATTTTATGGCATGCAGACAAAGCGCACCGTTGTTCCTTCGTACAGCAGGGTGATGCGACCGGCCTTCTCGTCCTCCGCGTAGCCTTTGGTGCCTTTGCGCACTATCACCTGCTCCAATCGCCAGTATTTCATTTCCCACACAAACACCACAGCAACAACAAGGAGGAAGGCCTCACCTCTCGAAGCACATTTCCTCCAGCGTCCATCCAAATGATAAAGCAGACGCCAAAGAGCCACGATGGCCACTGGCATAAAAACATGGACAACCGCGAGACGCGGAGCGCGATCCAGAACAGCCCCGCGCGACAGAGCAGCGCTGTCTGCCACATTGCGAGCACGCGTGCTTCATCCGGCCATCTATGACAACGACCAGGCATGCGCTTAGTATCATGGTACCAGTCAAGTTTCCGACGAGGACAAGCAGATCTCACACATAACGCTTGGGCGTCGTTCGCCGCAGCACGAAAAAGACTGAGCGGGCAATCGGGTACGCGAGCGCGGCCGAGAGGAAGAAGAGCACGATCGAAATGTACACTTGGAGGCGGAAGCGCCGGGTCTCCTGCCACCAGGCGGACCAGCCTTCGAGCTGGATCACGCAGAAGTCGCTCGACGACATGGACTCGATCTGTTCGGTTCGGGACTGAAGCTACAGAGAACAGGTGGGACTGTGTTCTCATTGGCCCGAATGGAAACACGTACAGAATGCGATTGGTCAAAATGCAACATGGATTCAAAAGAGCAGCTCCACGGGACTTGCAAGTCTCTACTCATCGTCGTCAAGAAAGTCCTCATCGTCGTACGACTCGCCATCAAAGTCGTCGTCGCCACTACCACGCACAATGCCTTCGGCTTCCTCTCGTTCGCGCTGCTGTTTGCGCAGAATCGCACGGCGCTCACGCTCACGCAGACCTTCGAGCTGTGCCTCGAGCTCTTTCTCCTGAACCTCCTTCTCAGCGATGATCTCGTCGCGACTACTCCAATACCAGAAACGTGTGAGATACTAAACGAGCAAATAGCGTGAGGCATGGAGGCAGCCACGTACGTGAGCACGATCTCTTTGGACTCGCAGCACTTGGCGCAAATGTCTCGCTCCTATCCAAGCGATAAAAACCGAACGCAAAGCGTGAGTATGAATGCGGGGCTCGAGGTTGTATCCAAAGCGGACACTTTGCGACGCACCTTGGCGCACTTGTCGCACGCGGCGTGGTAGGCCGACGTCACGGTCTTCTGACGACAGAAGTTGCTGTTGTTGATTCCCACCGTCAGCGGCGAGTTCCGTCGCCCTCCCCTCACATCAACACAACAACAAGCACTCACCAGTTCCCTGGCTTGGTCAACGGCTTGTACTTGCGGTACTTCTTGCGCCACTCGATCTGCTTGTGGCACTTCTCGCAGAGCCCACGGATGGGCAGCGACAAGATCTTCTCCGTTTTCTTGGACTTGGGGTTGTGCTTGAACGCGAAGGTGTTCTGGTGCTTGGGTGCGCCCTTGGTCATGTTCCCGCGCTGCGTGCTCATGGTTCTGCCGCTGGTCGTTGCGTCTTCTGGTCTCGTATCCCTCCAGCGCGATGGGTGCAGTCTCGGCGTGATGTTGCAAATCGAATGGAGGCACCGAGTCAAGAAGGTACTGAGTACTACCACAACAGAAGACGCATGTATTATACAATATCAGTAAGTCGCGCATCAATGGATCTTGAAGCGTCACGGTCCAAGTCTGCATGCCCCAAATGGAACCACCCCGCGCGACACGTGGAGATTCCAATGCGCGGGACGGTTTGTTGATCATCGTGGACTGTACAGGAATTCCAGTGCTTGTGCGGCCATACGGGGATGTGCAGTTACCACCAAGCGCCGTCGTCGGGATCATAAGCGCCGTCTTCCACGCCGTGAAAGTGGGTGACGCGTCCGAGTTGCACGCGCTGCGGTCGGCCAACCGCAAGATAGTTTACATCTTGGGCGAAGGGGAGATCCTGGTGGTCTTCACGGAAGCCCAACGAGAAGATGGCACGAATAGAGCAGCCATCAACACCGACTCTATGTTGCGGGTTTTGCTCCGCGCACTCGAGCTGGTGATCGGACCGTCGTTCGGCGACTTGGAGTCGGCTAAACTGCGCGTCGCCATCTCCCGCAACCTCGCTATTATCGACTATGTAGTCGCTCACAACGCTAGTGATGCGCGCCTTTCGCTGGGTCTTCCGCTACATGAAGCTGGATTCGGACGGGAACGCGTGATGCCGTCAGAACAGTCTTCATCGCTTATGTACGCGGCATGGATCCAAGACGGAATCGTGTACTCCGAGATGGGGTCCTTCAACGACGTGAACTGCAAAGATGTAGACCTGGCAATTTTCTCCATTGCCGCTGAACTTCATATGAAAAGCAAGAACCCGATTGTCGTGCTTTGTGCTGGTAAACTAGTCAAGATCGTTGGCACGCGAGCCGATTCGTGGCAATCAAACCAGTTCGTGCTGGGCGTTTTCTCCTCCGAGGCAGCCGCGTCTGATATTGAGACGTTCATGGTCTGCATGCGATAGCAACACTCTCACGCTTACTACCACTGACTCTTTTGTATGATGTGAAGACACTCGTCAAGAAGAAGACGAGCGCGAGCGTGTTCTCGCACTGTAACGCCGTGCATGAGAGTCTGCACCAGTGGTTCGCTCGTGGCCTTCAGTGGTAAGCACCAAGATTGCGATTCTTGTGGGAATCTTCTGACTGTCACTTGCTGTTTTAGTTGCTTCGTCGTTCCGTCGGTATCAGGTGCAACGCGTCGCGCCATCGCGCTGAGAAACCCAGAGCAAGACTCATCACAGGATGCGGCGATGAACCTTCCGACATGGACCTTGTTAAGTCAGTTCGCTCGCAGCTGTACACCGACCACCGCCTCGGAAGTACGGAGAATGGACTACAAGCAAGAAGACGAGGTCAGTCAAACCAGGGCCTAAAGTGGTGGTAGCGACTTGCCTGATCGGATACACTGCCTGCGTAGGCCTTCACGTTCATCCACTGCGCACGCAGCCCTTTCTCCATCTACGCCATTTGTTGGGGCCCCGTGCCGATGGCGACAGTGGTCGAGTTGGGAGATGCAGTCGCGTCGGCGTTCCTGTTCATGACAGTGTAGAGGTGTACACAGATTCCCGTCTTGTTCGAACAACCTTCGTTCTGCACTTGATCGACCCTAAACGCATTGCAGCTTTTGCAGGCGCTGCTCATGGTAGTTGACCACGCAAGCACGTCGGCTGTAACACCAATCCGGAGCAGATAAGCCCATCGAGCGGCGACGACTGCCTCATCAATCTATGCTGTTTGAGGATGGATGGTACTCACTAGTACTGTACCGTAATCTGCTTGGGCGTGGCTACATAGACAAGAGAGCCGCGCGTATCCATGCACGCACCACGTACTAAGTACTAGCCACGCCAACTCATCCTCGTCGACGAATCTCACGCGAATCTGCAGACGAATCAACCAGAGAACAGCCAACCAGCAAACGAACCGATGGAACTCGTCATATTCAGCCAAAACGCCACATAATAGAAGTCTCTTTGTTTGCCGCAGCGACAGCGCTTTCCACGCACTCAGATTAGACGCGGTTCTTGAGCTCGTCCTTGGCGACGTAGGCCTTGATGTTGTCCATCGTGGTCTTGGCAATGTTGCCAATCGCTTCCTTGGTGAAGAAGGCCTGGTGGCCCGTGATGATCACGTTCGAGAAGGTGAAGAGGCGAGCGAGCGTGTCGTCGGGGATGAGGTCGCCCGAGTGGTCCGAGTAGAAGTAGCTGCCCTCGCCCTCAAAGACGTCGAGACCGACAGCGCCAATCTTCTTGTGCTTGAGTCCCTTGACGAGCGCGGTCGTGTCGATCAGCCCCCCACGGCTCGTGTTGATGATCATGACGCCGGTCTTCATCTTCTGGATGCTCTCTTCGTTCACGATGTGGCGCGTCGTTGGAAACAACGGACAGTGGAGCGAAATGATGTCGGCCTGCGCCCAGATCTCGTCCAGCGTCACGTACTTGACGCCGTAGCTAATCGCCTCGGGGTTCTCCGCCACGTCGTACGCCAGCACAGTGCAGCCGAATCCCTTGCAGATGCGCGCAAAGAGAGCGCCGATCTTGCCCGTGCCGATGACGCCGACGGTCTTGGCGTTCACGTCAAAGCCCATGAGACCCGCGAGCCGGAAGTTGAGCTCGCGCGTGCGGTTGTAGGCGCGGTGGATGTTGCGGTTAAGCGTCATCATGAGCGCGGCGGCGTGCTCCGCGACGGCAAACGGCGAGTACGCGGGGACGCGCACGACAGGCATGTCCAGCTCCTTGGCAACGTCGAGGTCGACCATGTCGAAGCCTGCGCAGCGCAGGAACAGCACGCGCGTGCCGCCGGCGTGGAGCTGGCGCAGCGTGTCGGCGTCGGCCGTGTCGTTGACAAAGATCACGACAGCTTCGCACCCGTGGGCGAGCGGCGCCGTCTGGGCGTTGAGGCGGTTGGTAAAGTACCTAAAACACGCAGAAGTGAGAGATGGGTCCTCTTCTGTCCGAGACGAAGCCGACTTACGCGAACGAATGGGTGGGCGTGACGCCCTCGCGCTCGGCGGCGCTGTCCATGAACTCCATGTCGTAGCTGTGCGTGGAGAAGAAGGCGATCTTCATGGCGGCGGAGGAAGCGGTGCTTGGGGGCTTGGAGGAAGGTTGAGAAATGCTACGAGAGACCGGAGTGGTGCTTCGACATGGCCAACGTGACAAGCGCCAAAGATACGCGAGGGAACCCATTCACTGTACTATGAAACCCCTACTAAGTACGCATGCGGTAACATAGAAGAATAGGTGCGTGCGACACGACCAATTATTGGTGATGATGCACCGCGTGCGCGCGTCCGACCGCGGCGAGCTGGAGCGTCTGGTGGACCGGCAGCGTACGCACCCACCGGTGGCGGGGCTGCCCATCGCTGCGCGCATCCTGGATCTGCCGCTCTTCATTGGCGACGCCCAGGCTGCAACGGTTCGTCGTTCGCCGCGTCACAGATCTCATGGAGCAACGCGCTCACCACCACGCATGCTTTCCCCCCGTCACACAGGACTCACATTTCCTGAGCGCCAATCGGATCACGCATGTTATATCGCTCGGTACAGGGAGGATCTCCCCTGAGGTACGTCTTCTCCCCCGGGTCAAGCAGAACGCCACGTGCTGAGTCAATTCTCTCTGCATATCATAGCGCTGCTCGGTCTTAACCGTCGACGTACTCGACATGGAAGACCAACTGATTCTGCTCCATCTCAGAGAGTGTATCCAGTTCATTCGTGACGCACTCAGAGACACAACCAACACCGTGTTGGTGCACTGCGTGTACGGACAGTCTCGTAGCGCGTCCATTTGTGTGGCTTTCTTGATGGCCGAGCGGAATATGCCCATGGCGGCCGCCTACGATACTGTCCACGGTGCGCGACCGTGCATCCACATCAACCCTGGCTTCCTCATGCAACTGCAACTGTTTCAACGCATGGGGAATGATGCGAACCTGCTGGGCGCATCAAACGCTCACGCCGAAGTACGTCCACAACGCTTCTCAGGGAGTGTTGATTAGCCACTGACCTTCGTCTTCCCAGCTACGTGCCCTGCTCGCCGCGCAAGAATGGACAGCTAAAGGAGCTTTGCAGCTTCGTGACGTGGCCGTGATCCCAGGACCAGCGTTTATTAGCTGCTCCAAGTGCAATTGCTACCTGGCATCGACAGCGAGCGAGGTACGCTCCCATCGAATTGCTGTGTCTTTGAGGCACGAGGAGCAACACCTCTATCTGTCCAAACGTGCAAACGATATCTCATATGAGCCGCATTTAGGTTCACACAGTGTCAAGTACAGCAGCAGCAGAACGTAAGCGCGTCCCCAGCTATGACTGATGCGCATGTCTTTCTCACGTGGTGTTTTGTACTCAAGGACGCTGCGCAGCCATTTTTGTCGAGCCACTAAGATGGATGGGCTCGCGTCCTTCAGACGGTATCGACTTTGGGTACGAGAAAGAGGGCAAACTGAGCTGCCCAAAGTGCGCGGCAAAGGTTGGCTCGTGGACGTGGATCGGAACAAAGTACGTCGTTTTGGTTAAGCGGCGTGGCCACCGAGTCCTCGACACTCAGATCGATATTCCTGCAGATGTCAGTGCGGCCAATTCGTGTCGCCCGCTTTCCAGTTCATTCCAAGTCGCATTCGTCGTCGATGAGATATTCACGACGACGTGGTCAATGGTGATGGGAGGTGGCGGCCATCACGGCATATTTGCCAGAGGCACGCTGTACGGCATACGGTCGTAGTTTTGGTTGACTCCTAGCCGAGGGTCTCCCCTGCACGTCACACATACATTAGAATTGATGCACCACTAGTATGGACTGAGTGAGGCATTGCGTACTGTCTGGGTGGTAGCAGTACTTCCTGCTTGCGGTAGAAGCGACTTGGCTCACGCACAGCAAGCATGGATGCATTCTGGACGCAGCCAGTTTGGCCAGGACAGCACTTATCGATGCAGGGCGTGTCAGGCGCCTTCACGGACGTCAGCTCAAAGACCTCGGGCCGCACATCGCCGCGCGGCGTGAGATCTCCAGCGCGGAATTTGCAGTAGCCGTCTTTGCAGTATCCTTTGCGAGTGCAGAACGCAAAGACGTCTCGCTTCTGACGCATCGAGCATCCAATTTGCACGAGACACTGCGCCAGTTTACTGGTGTCAAAGCAGAATACCAACCGCAGAGTGTTAGACAGGGAAGTACGATCCTTGCGAGTGGTGGAGCATCGACACCTGTAGCACCGGCACTGGTATCTCTGTGGATCATGGTATTGCTTGGGGCAGTCGTGCCGACAGGCTTGGATCTGGTCGTCAACGCATCCTGTTCATCGTATACAGGCCACTCATTGGTCTGCCCCCATGCGACCAGAAGTGTTTGGACGTCACCTTGCTCCTTTACTCTAACACGCGGGTAAGTCACCTGGCAACACCAACGCCCACTGCGTGAGAGAACTGCCCAGCGACAAACTTGCAGCCAGTCATACCTGAGCGCCGACGGCGCCTAGAATCGCGATCACGATCGCCACGAGGATGAGCACCCGCGGCATTGCTGTGCGTCTCTTCAAGATCTATGCGCATCTCCAAGAACATACATAAATCGCACTTAAGCCATCGCGCCAAGCGCGCACTTAGTGATATCTCTCCATTATTCCCAATGCCACGCGAACTGATCACGATCCAAGTGGGCCAATGCGGCAACCAGATCGGGCGCCAGTTCTGGCAGCTTGCGCTTGAAGAACATGCCAAGGTAAGACGCGGCTGTCGTACGAGCACGCACCGGTAAATCGGCTGACGCGTTGACGCACCAGAACTCTCAGAACGCGCTGTTCGACGAGAGCATGAGCACGTTCTTCCGCAACGTCGACACGCGCTACGCCGATCCGCTCGACCTCCCGTTTGAGAACGGACGCTCTGCGATCAAGTCGCTCAAGGCGCGCGCGATCCTTGTGGACATGGAGCAAGGGCCAGTCGCCGAGACCATGTCCGGTCCATTGGGGGAGCTCTTTGACCAGCAACAGTTCATCACGGACGTCTCGGGGGCCGGCAATAACTGGTACGCGCAGAGTCAATCAAACGTAAAGGCACCCTACGATGGAATGCCGACCGACTGTTCGATGTAGGGCGCACGGCCACTGCGTGTATGGTCCCAAGTACAAAGACGAGCTGCACAACAAACTGCAGCGCGCGGCCGAGTTGTGCGATTCGTTGCAGTCGTTCTTTGTCCTTCATTCGATCGGAGGCGGCACAGGTGAGTACGGCGACACCGATATCCATACAAGAGTTGATGGGTGATTGGTGCGGATGCGGGTGTCACAGGATCGGGACTCGGAACCTACATTCTGAGTCTACTGGAAGACCACTTCCCGGAAGTCTATCGGTTCACGACGGCCATCTTCCCGTCCGAAGACGACGACGTCATCACGTCTCCATACAACAGCGTGCTGTCGCTGCGTGAGCTCACGGAACACGCTGACTGCGTGCTGCCGATCGAAAACGAAGCGCTCATCGAGATCTGTTCACGCATGCCGCAGCAGCCGAGTGGAGCAAGCGGGCCATCAGTCGCGGTAGTGGACGGGTCGCGTCTCAATGACGGCATTGATCTCCGCGCACTTGAACACCTCTACAAGAGCGGCAAAGCAGCATCGTCCGCTGCCATGGGCGCCGTCAAGAAGAAGCGACACGCTGTGGCATCGACGAAGGCGCACACGGCCACGACGACCTCGCAACGACAGGCGACGAGCGCGTTCGGCGAGATGAACAACATTGTCGCACGGTTGCTGACCAATCTGACGAGCTCCATGCGGTTCGAGGGATCGCTGAATGTCGACCTGAACGAGATCACGACCAATCTCGTTCCGTATCCGAAGCTCCATTTCTTGCAGTCCAGTATGAGCCCCATGTTTACAACGGTCGATCCGCGCCAGCAGCCGCGTCGTCTCACGCAAATGTTTTCAGACGCCTTCCACCGGTTCGTCATGTGCGTAATACTTTTCCTATTCAGGCGACGAGGCTGACGTTCTGCTCGTCGCCATGCAACACAGAGACAACCAACTGATTCGATCAAATCCGCGTTCGAGCGTCTACTTGGCGTGCGGACTATTGCTCCGAGGCAACGTTGAGATCTCGGACGTCAACTCGAACATCCAGCGTCTCCAATCCGAAGTGCGGATGATCCACTGGAATCAGGAAGGCTTCAAAGTGGGCATCTGCGGCGTGCCGCCCATCGGACAAGCGTCGTCGCTGCTGTGCCTTTCCAATAATTGCTGCATCCGCGATACCTTCCAGCGCATGCACGACCGCTTCCGTCGTCTCTATGCACGGCGCGCACACTTGCACCACTACACGGAGTTTATGGACGCGGACGTGCTGTCGCAAGCGTTTGAGAATGTCAAGTATCTGATCGACGAGTACGCGCGGCTGGAAGGATCGGCTGGCGGGGATAATCACGACAGCGTCCTTTCTTCCCGGAGACGACTCCAGCCGCTCATTTGACTTCAGCAGTGGGAGCGGAATTTCAGCGGGTTCACACACAGTACATCATTAGGGGCTGTCAAACCTGCCCTTTGGTCGAATGCTTATCATCCGCTGATTTGCGCGGTTTTTGTTGGCGCTATCAGCCTTCTTGGCTGCTGAGTTAAACCCAAGATATCGAGAAATATAGCTTCTATTCATGAAATTTAGAGAACGCCGTTTCAAATACATATGGCATCTTCACAAGATCGTTATTGGCCGCCGATAACGCCAATCAGCAATGCTCGGAGGTACAGACATAAACAGTGTTCGGCCGCCCGGAACAAACGACTTTTTGGCAGGTTTGACACCCCCTAATAGGGGATGTCAAATCCTATTGAGTTAATACAGGGCCGGTAGTAACTGGTGCTGCGACACGCTGCTTGCGCCTGGGTGGGAGACCAATCACACGCATGGAGCTACCACAGAAGCCAACATCGGAATAGTCCGTCGTCATCAGCACCGAACCTCCACAGTTCCGGAGATATTCACGCTGACGTACTCTCGTCGCGGGTCAACAGACCAATCGAACTGGCACGTCTGATTGCACTCGTTGCACTGATGTTTATCGTTGTCCAACGGCGATTTCGCCAAGGTCTCAAATGACAAAGTGTGAACGGGTGGAGTCATAAGGTAAGAGTCCACCCGTTCACACTGTGAGTCATAACCGAGCACGCACACGACTGGCTTGGAGCACGCTATGCATCTGCTGTACTTGCGGACCATCCTGCTGGCATAGGGCTTTCATTCAAGCGTCCATTCGCATCCGTTATCATGCCAACTCTGCTGCACGACCTAATCTTTCTTTGTACACCAGTACGGGTAGATACTGTACATTGGTCGCTGGTTCACTGGACAATGAGCCGCACTATTAATAGGGTTTGATCGTCTGAGGTGGGCGCCTTTTGTAGTGGCTGTCCACATTTTCTTACTGGGTATCAATAGTCACATTTTGTCAACTGGCCTCTTGCTTTTTACCAAGGTCTGCTGCTGATAAGATTGCTGCATGTTGCCGTCTGTTTCACTGCAAGGGCGGAACCCAGACCTGACCAGACAAGTGCACTGTTCTAAGAGTCCAGCTCCATGACTCCAAGGCCAGTTGCACAAAGCCACCACGCCACGCAAACTGTTCCACCATGAGCCACATGCTCGACCCGCCCTCCCTCGACATCATCGCCCGCGTCTCGCGTCATAGCAGCTCCATTCGCCACGAAAGCTCCAACCACGAGCCGTCGCCATGCTACGAGAATGGGATCACTCCAGGCATCCAGTGCCATGCAGCGTTGAACGCCCGAAAAGCCTGCGTGGACGACGCGGACTGCGCCGTGCTGGAATCTGCCAAGCCAACCGCAGCACCGACTGATTCAATCCCCCTCACAGATCCCCGATGGGCCGGGCTTGTTGTCCACAGCATCGCCATCGGTGTCATCTCGACCGTGCTGCCGCTCAGCGTGTACCCGTTCCTCACCGTCTATCTCAACATGGAAGGCACGCAGACGCTGTCGGCACGCATGCTCTTGGCCGTCCCGTGGCTTTTCCGTCCGGTCTTTCGCATCTTCATGGACTGCGTGCCGCTGGTCTATGGCCGGCATCACCGACCAAACATGATGATGGGGTGGCTCCTGACCAGTCTGTCCCTCGGCGCCATTTACTTTATCGATATCCCAGACCCATACTTTGGCGATGCTGCACTGACGGGCATGCCCCAGGCAAACCTGACCGCACAGCAACTTGCTACGCTCAACCTAGACGCCCCCAGCCACGGCGCCGTCTACGTCATGCTCATGACTGTGGCGACCCTTGGGTACGTCTTCGCCGACGTCGCTGCCGACGCTCTGATTGACGAGACCGCGCGCCAGTACTTCCCGCCGGACGACCAAGAGTCGCCGTTTGTGCCGCGCGTCACAATGCAGCGCTACATTGCCATGCTGCTTACGTTTCTCTTCATGGGCTTTGGCATGAGTGGAGTGCCGTATGGTGGGGACTTTGATTTTTCATTGAGCTACAACGAAGTCATGCTGATCGCGGCCATCATCGCGTCGCTGCCGATCCCGTTTGCGTGGCTCATGATCGAAGAAGCGCCACGCGTGGGGCGCCAGTCATTTGTCGCGTGCTTTCGGCAGATTTGGGAGCTCTTCCAGAGTCGCACTGTCGCGTACGTGATCACGTGCCGGTTTTTCAGCGGTGTCTTTAGCGGCATCAGTGCCACGCCCGTGAACCCGATCGCAATCTACTGGGCGGGTGTGCAGCCGCTCAACGACAACGTCGTCAGCTTTGTTGCCACGGGAGCTGTCATCGGGTTCATCATGCTTGCCGACAAGAAAGGCTGGACGATCAACTACCGGCTCACCATCATCGGCACCACCATCGTTATCGTCTTCCTCGACTGCGGCGCGACAATGTTCACGATCTGGGACGTCGTGCGGAGCCAGTGGTTCTGGATTGGCCTGCCGGTCATGGAGGCGCTACCGTCGGCACTCGACTACGTGATCCTGACTGTGATCCTGGGCGAGATCGCTGAGCCAGGCACCGAGGAGCTGATGCGCTCCGTCGTCACAGCCGTGTCCTTTCTCGCGGCACCGTTTGGACTCACGCTAACCAAGTACATCGACGCGCTCTTTGACGTGACGAACGAGGACCTCGCGCGCGACACCACGCACGTGCGCTCCCACGCGACCGCCGTGTTTCTCATCGCCTACGTGTGCCAGTTGCTTTCGCTCGCATGGCTCTTCGCGCTGCCGCGCCACGGTGATGAGGCGCGCGAGTGGAAGCGAAACAGCAGCTCCTCTCCACGCGCCGGTGCGCTGCTCATGGTTATGCTTGTGCTCAGCCTCCTGTGGAGCATCGCCGTCCACGTGCTCTCCGTCATCGAATCGACCTCGTGCCTCTCGATCGCCGGCGGCAAAGGGTGCAGCAATTAATTGTCTAAATCGTACTTAAACGAATTTATACAGTTCTTGTATATTAATTTTGATCAGCATTTCTCGGTTCTGGAAGCTTTTGCAGGATCCCTTGCCACTTTGTGAAGAGGTACACGTGGACGTCCAGAGCAATGTGGCACACGAGGAAGCTGGCGCTCGTGGCGGCGCTCGTGCTGGGGACTCTCGCGCGTCCGGAGCACCAGTCAAACGCGTTCGGCTTTGGCGGCTTTGGAGGCTTTGGTGGTGGCGGCGGGGGCCACGTGGACGAAGCGCATGACCACGACCACGAAGACTTTTACGAGAGTGGGTGATTGATTGATTGCCTGGTGGTGGCTGGCTGGATTGATGTGCGGCCAGCAAACTGAGAGCTTTGGGTTTCTGTTCCGCAGCCCTCGGTCTGACGATGGAGGCGACGGATGCCGAGATCAAGCGCGCGTACCGAAAGCTCAGCCTCAAGTACCATCCAGGCAGGTTCCAACGGCACCGACCTATTGAATGTTGAGGAAAGTCTGACAGCTCGCATGGGCGTGGCGTTTCAATAGACAAGAACACGGGGGACGCGGATGCGCAAGAGAAATTCCACAAGGTTGCACGGGCGTACGAGATTCTCTCGGACGAGCAGAAGCGCCAAGTGTACGATCTCGAAGGCATCGAAGGCCTCGAGCGCGACGAGAAGGGCAGCCACTCGCACAGTCCGTTCGACGCTTTCTTCGGAGGTGGCGGCAAGCCACGCGGCCCGGACGCGGCGATGGACCTCTCCGTGACCCTCGAGGAGCTCTACAACGGAGCGCAGAAGACGGTGCAGTTCACCCGCAACGTCATCTGCCGCAAGTGCCGCGGCACTGGCGCCAAGGACGGCAAGGTAAGGCGTGTCCTATCTCAGTACTCGTGACGTGTGTTTGGTACTCATATCACACTAAAATGCGGTGACCAGACCACGACGTGTAAGACTTGTGGTGGCCAGGGCGTCGTGCTAGTGAACCAGCGCATGGCCCAAGGCTTCACGATGCAGATGCAGCAGCAGTGCCCCAAGTGCGGAGGGCGAGGCAAGGTGTTTCGCCACCACTGCCCGCACTGCCACGGCCACAAGGTTGTCAAGCAAGAGAAAGAACTCGTTGCCGAGATCGAGCGTGGCATGCCGTCCAACCACCAGATCGTGTTTGAGCGCGAAAGCGAACAGCGCCCGGGTATGGTGCCAGGCGACGTCATTTTCCGTCTCCACCAGTTGCCGCACGCTCGCTTTCGGTGAGTTGTTTTTGTGTCGAGGGGAATTCCTACTGCTGACACGTCTCATAATTTGTTGCTTTGCTCTCCTGCAGTCGGGCAGGGGACGATCTCCACTACGAGATACAAATCTCGCTGGAGGAGGCGCTGTTGGGATACCGAAAGAACGTGGTGCACCTCGACAACCGCAAGGTGGTGATCAAGCACGATGACATCACGAAACCCTTTGACGTGCGAACGATCCAGGGCGAGGGCATGCCGCATCACAACTACCCGTCGCAGCACGGTGATCTCCACGTCTTGCACCACATCCTCTTCCCGCGAAAGCTTTCGGAGGCGCAGAAGGCCATGGTCGAGGAGCTGCTGGCAGAGTGATTTCATATTCGCATGTTAAACACGTCCAGAATATGTAAGGGGTGTTAAGAAGACGATACATGTGGAAGTGTAGGAGAGATTGATTGTCATGGATAATGAGAATTGATTCTCAGCAGCCGTTGGATCGGCACTTCAGGTTCCTTGGAGCGAAGTTACGGGTTGTACATGATCGCCTTCAAGTGCGCCTTGATGTCGGCGGGGCGCTCGATTGTGGCATAGCCCTTCGCGTAACCCTATTATACAAATGAACCCAACGTCAGCACACCAAGGCGGTATGAGCAACTTCCCATCAGCGGATGAAGAACGTACGTATTCGGCGATGGCAACTGCAATCTCCAGCGAGCACGAGCGGATCTCCGACAGCGGCGGGTACACGCAGCCCGTCTCGAGGTCGGCGGGCGAGACAATCTTGGCGAGCGTCTCAGCCGCAATGATCATGATCTCATCGTCGATGTGGGTCAAACCGGCACCAACGCAGGCCAGACCAATGCCCGGGAAGATGTACGAGTTGTTGCCCTGGCCAGGGACGAAGCGCTTGCCCTTGTACTCGACCGGGTCGAACGGGCTGCCACTCGCAAAGATGCACTTGCCATCCGTGAATCGGTAGGCTTCTTCGGCCGTGCACTCGGCCTTGGAGGTCGGGTTGCTCAGCGCGAAAATAATGGGACGCTCGTTCAGCGCGACCATCTTCTCGCACACTTCCTGCGAAAACGCCTTGGCGATCGTGCACACGCCAATGAGCGCGGACGGCTTGATGCGGTCAATAGCCTCTTCCAGTGTCTTGCACTCGGGCGCGTCGTGCGCGTACAAGAGCTTGTGGTGCTGCAGCGACTCCTTGCGCGACGAGACCACGAGACCACGCGAGTCCACGAGCCAAACCTGCTCACGAGCCTGCTCGATGGTCTTGCCCGTCTCATTCGCAATCGCGCGCGCAATCAGATCGGCAATACCCGTGCCGGCTTCACCCGCCCCCATAAACACAAACGTGTGCTGCGAGAGCGGCTTGCCCGAGAGCGGCACGGCCGCCAGCAGACCGGCGAGCACGACCGAGGCCGTGCCTTGGATGTCGTCGTTGAAAGTGCAGTGCGTGTTCTCGAACTTGCGCAGCAGGTGGAACGCGGTCGAGTTGCCAAAGTCCTCAAACTGGAGCAGCACGCTCGGGCCGTACTTGGCCTTGGCGGCGTTCATGAACTCCTCAACGAGCTGCTCGAAGAGCGGGCCCTGCTCGCGCTTCTGGCGCAGCCCCATGTAGAGCTCGTCAGCGAGGAACTCTTCATTGTTGGTGCCGCAGTCGAGCGTGACCGGCAAGCACATGTGCGGCGGCACACCGGCGCAAGCCGTGTACAGCGCGAGCTTACCGACCGGGATGCCCATGCCGTTCGTGCCAAGATCGCCCAGGCCCAAGATGCGTTCCTGCAAATGGATACATTCCCCCGGATCAGTGACCACGACATCATTGGCCGTGAATGAAGGTATCATCAACGTACCCCATCCGTGAAGACGATCGCGCGAATGTCCTTCTCCGGCCACGCGTCGAGGAGCTCGGCGACGCGGCCAACGTCCTTGATGGAAATGTACAGACCGCGCGGCGTCTGGCGGTAGATGTGGCTGTACTCGACGCAGGCCTGTCACAGGATCCAAATAAGAATGAGAGGCAGTTCCGCAGGTTCAACGATCGACGGATCGAGAGAGACTCACCTGTCCCACGGTCGGCGTGTAGACGATCGGCATAAACTCGGCCGTGTTCTCCACGAGGATGCGGTAGTAGAGGGCCTCGTTCGTATCCTATGACGTCATCACACGAAGCGTCAGTTTTCCACGGAATACTAGGTCCCACCCCACGCATATGCTGTCAGAACTGCCACGTCATGTCCCAGACAAAAGGATCCATGGCGTGGCAGCTCTAGCGCAACGAAGAAGAAAAGCAACGCACCTGCAGGCCCTGCAAGAAGGTGTACTTCTCCAGCGGCGTCGCCTTCTTGCGCAGCTGCACGAGCGCACGCTTGGTTTCGAGCTCAATCGAGCTCTCGCCGGCGGGCAGCAGACCGCGCAGCTTGAGCGCATCGCGCTCCTCGGCCGTGAAGGCGAGGCCCTAGAACGGATGACACACAGAGCGAATGGTGAGGGTGCAGGTTAAGTGATTCGCGACAGCAGTATCACAGTAATGTACCTTGTTCTGGCTGGGCGTGCGGATGGTGGAGTAACCGGTGGACATGGTGGAGAGAGAGATAGAGAGAGGCTCGGGAGACGACTCGAGACGAAAGTAGCAGATTGAGGAATGAGCCTGAGGGAGGGCGGTTGCTCCAGTCCAGGCGAGACGGTGTATCTCTTCACGTGCACAGCGCGATCTGACCCACGGGTTTCGTAACGAGACAAACCCGTTGTTAACGGGAGAGGAACCTGTTGATATTATCTGACTGATAGAAAGCGTCTAGCCCAGAGTGATGGTGCGGGTGGGTCGCGCAGACCCGTTGACCCGCTTGAAGTTGCTCGGCAACGTCATTCAGCCATGTGGGATAGGCGGACCCGCCCACCCAGACCCACAGTGCGGAAACAGATCGGCCGCATGTCGATACGGTTTGCGGCATCCGGGACCCCCGGATGAAAGCAACTGCAACGGGATCAAGTTACGAAGATCGCGTCCAATTGGCTCTTCTTCTTGCGGACGAAGCAAGCAAACGGCCTCGTCTCTTGGACGGACGCAAGAGATCCGGAGCAACACTTCGGCCTTGATGCGTGTGTGTGATTCATAATCCCAGAACCACCAGTGGTCACCGGTCGGCCTCTCCGTAGCACTGTATTAATATAAGAAGCCACCGCCACCCACGGCGCCGGTGAACGGTGCAACCACCGATATCCTAATTAAAACTACATGGAAACTTCAACGTGTGGTCTCGAATGCACAAACGACCTATGGACGAACGCTTCAACATGACAGCAGAGCGTCACGAGTGGCTTCAGCTTGGGCATTTGACGGGGGATTCTGAAGTGAGACGTTTCGCCGATGTTTCTTGTGGGAGAGTGGTGAAACGGGAAATACTGGCTGGAAATCATGTTTGAATTTTAGCAAATGAAATTTGATTTATTTTTATCCAATCATATCGCCTCTTTATATGTACAACTGCTTCGATTGGCTGATGAATGGCGAATCCATTATCATATTGCCACTCATTCACCAACAATCGCCATGGTGTTGGTGGCGCGTGCGCTCGCGGCGTCACTCAGCCGCTACGCCGTGTCGGTGGCGCAAGTGGATGCGCAATTAAAGGCGATGGTGCGGTGCATCAACTGCCCTGGCGGCCCGTGGTGGGTGGCTATAGAAACGCTCTTGTAGAATGAATGACGCGTTGCGCTGATGGAATGTGTGCCAGGGACGTCGGCTTGATGCTCACGACGAATGACCACATCCAGCATCTGAATCGCAAGTACCGTAACAAAAATCGACCTACCGACATCCTCTCTTTCCCTGCCCACAAGGTATGGTTTCTCCAACAACCGGTTCCTTTCTACATGAACGGAGCAGCATTCAAACGCCCGGACGCGTAGATCTCACGGCCGGGGCGATTCCCCGTTGTGCGCTTGCGCGCCGAGCGCGATCTCGGCGACATGTACATCAGCCTGCCGTACGTGCAGCAACAATGCGATGACCCGGAGAAAGACGAGATCGTCTCTCTCGAGACACGGATGCCGATACTGTTGGCGCATGGTCTGTGCCATCTCATGGGGTACGTGAGCGTTGTCCACTCCACGACGGTCCTTGAGCACTCGTTAATTCGCAACACTGTACCGCGAACAGCTACGACCATGAGACAGACACCGATTACGAGCGCATGGCAAAGGCAGAAGCGTATATTCTCCGTCGGTACCAACGATATCTCGATCACGACAACAGTGCCACGCAGGAACGAGACCACTGACCTGCCACCCACGCACAGTAACTATCACCCAAACGCGAATGCGAAACGTAGTGTACCTGAAACCACGAACGCAGTTTAGGACTGGTGACGTTCCTGACGCTCCGTGTACGCCTCGTAAACAATGCTGGTCGCAGTCTTCATGATCATGGTCGTGAAACTGACGTGCACAAGTCGCAACACGAAGCCAGTCGTCGCGAACCCCGCGAGCTGCTTCATGCCGCCGCGCTTGTATTCGTTGCGGAACGTTTCGACCACCGACACCTTGGCGCCAGCCTTGGATGCCTGCTGGATCTGCGCGACCATGACGTCGATGGGCAGCGTCAGCAGCGCGCTGACACCACCGCCGATGAGCGACGCCGTGATCTTCTGCTGGTTGTTGAGCACGATGTCCGGGTTCTCTCGCTTGTACAGGGCGTTCTCGGCCATGACCGAGAAGAGGAACCGCGTGGACCAATCGGCGACGCGCTTGAGCGAGAAGACCATGGAGCCCTTCATGAGCGCCGAGACGCCTTCGTTGTTGATGACCTTCATCCCCACTTGCAGCGACTTGACAGACGTCTGCAGCGGCGTCATGTGCTCGCGAAAGACCGGGTCCGTCATCACGCGCGTCTTGAGCAGCAGCGTCGGGCTGAGGGCGAGACCCTGGAAGCCACCGCCGATGCCACCGGCCAGCACCTCGGCCACGCCCGTGCTCAAGCTGCCATCATTCACGAAGGGCTGCAGCTGCTGTCGCGTCAGCGCATGCGCCCACGAGAAGACGGAGCCCTTGGCGAGACCCTGGATAGCTCCCCACGGGAAGAATCCGTCCCAAATCCCAGCGATCCCCTTGGACTGGACGATGCGGCGCGTGAGCGTAGCGTACGACTCGGTGGGGTTCGTCTGCTTCATGATCTTAATGAACTCGAAGTAGTGGCCCGCTGCGAACTCGTACCCGAGCGTCACGAACGCGCCGATGACCAGCTTGGCGGTCGGGTTCTCGCTCTTTTGGGCGGCGGCGCTGAGCGCGAGCGGCTGCGGGGCGCAGACATTGGTCTGCACGAACGGCGGCAGCGCGAGCCGCGGGCCGCTGTGCGTGTGCGCGTACGGCGTGACAGGGAAGAGCATGTCTTGAGGGCGACGGAGGGAATTCGGCGAGTGAGAGGGGGGGATCTCCTCTTCCATGAACCCCAAGCAGCCACTTGGCGAATCGCATGATTGACAAATCACCTATTACTACTGTAAGAGACAAAATAAACTTTTGATCAACCACTCCGCGCGACGTCATCACGACATGGGTCCACCACAAACGCGACGTCATCACCAATACTGAGCTCTTGACAACTCATCAGCAGCGCAACTGCCGAAAGCAACGTTCCAAGATCCGGATCTATTGTGGCGCGGCTGCCGTTCCATCTACGCGATCAAATGGCGTCGGCGGCCGCTCGACTGCGGCCAGACGCAGCAGCGTCTCCGGTACGACGCGAGCGAACGCAGCGGCGACCGCCTGCAGCTCCGCGACGCCCATGGCGATCACGACGCGTCGCGTGGCCTCAGCGACCGCGCTCTCCACGACACTGGTGCTGAGGGACGCCGTCGCTGCGGGATTGCCGGTTTCCTCTGGTGTCTGTGGCTCTCGTACTGGTCCGCTTGGACTGTCTTGCTCCTCCTGTCTATCCACCAGCGACTGATCTTGGTCAGTGACTGGCCTCGCCTCGGCATTCTCCGGCTCAACACAGGCGACGGCATCCACAGGCGGCGTATCATGGTCCTCAACGACGACGAGGTCCACGGTACATGGTCGTTGGGCGTCTGGATCGCGTTCTGCTTGGTCATCACTCTCGCCTTGCGCTTTCAGCGCCTCCCGCTCCAGTGACCGTTGGCACTCTTGCTCCTCGTACTGCTCGGCGAGCTGGCGCCGTGCTCGTGCTGCGATCTCCTGGAGCGCCTTGACGCAGTGCAAGTGTTTCCGAGCGACGACGCGTGCTCTCTCTGCACGTAGAATGGTTTCTTGTCGCGCTTTCTCCCGCTTGGCATCGAGCCTTGCCGAGACGGAATGGTATCCATCCTCTTCCGCCGGCCGTGGTCTGTCGATGGAAATGCTTGGCACTCCGACGCTGCTTTCAATACGGTATTCCACGTCCTGTTCGCTTGGCCCCTCTGTCGTTGAAGTGGATTCGCTGTCGAGACCTTTGTCGGCCGTGGTAGACTCTGTCGCTGGCTGTTTGAGTGGAGCATCTTGGCCGCCTTTGTCCGTCGTCTCTTGACAGCTCTCATTCATTAGTCTCACACCAGAGTAGAATCCAACTTCTTGCTGTTTGATCGTCTCCACGAGCCAGAGCCACTGGCGCGCGAGGTCCGGATCCCGCGTCGTTTTCCGTTTGGCATCGCTGTCAAGAGCGTCCAACAGGACGTCGTACTGGATAACGCCATGAGCATCCACAGGCACGGCCTCGTGGGGCAGCCACCCGAGAAAAGTGGTCTCGTCCACGCCGCACAACGCCGAGAGCAGTTTGGCCAGTGCAGAGAGCCGAATGCGACCAGTCGCGTCCGTGTCGATCAATCGTAGCGTGGCCCGCAGGTCCACCTTCTTCTCGTTGCTTTTCCCTTCAATTCTTGAGATCAGATCCATC
Organism: Pythium phragmiticola; assembly: GCA_023335935.1. NCBI lineage: Eukaryota > Oomycota > Peronosporomycetes > Pythiales > Pythiaceae > Pythium > Pythium phragmiticola. Next base: position 22,292 of record JAADWA010000088.1, read on the forward strand.
GTGTCGGAAGGAGCCACTGAATTCGTCTCCGCAGCCTCAACATGGTGCTTTGGTGACTGTGCGGGTGACGTTGGCTTGGTGATGCGAGGCAGACTGATGGTGGCGGCATGCCCTCGTGAAAGGAGCCGTCGACCGGGCTTGGGCGGCGAGCGAGCCGTTCGGGCAGCTACCAGGGCTGCTCGCTCGGCCTCTTCTCGACGGATCTTCTCTTGTTTTGCCTCCTCGAGTTGCTCGAGCGCCGTATTTGCCTGTGGATACGCCTCCAGCACGGCCTCGTACGCGACGGCAGCCTCATCGAATCTCCCGAGTTCCTTCAGCGCAGTTCCCAGCTTGAAGCGAGCGTACGGGTCGTCAGGGTTGACCTCAAGAGCCGCTCGAAACGCGGTCTCACTGGCCGTGAACTCGCGGCCGATCTCGTACGCGCAACCGAGATTCACGCGCAAGCGGAACGTGACTTCGTCGTTGACGTTCATGGTCAGCGCCAGCAGGTACAGCTCCACAGCGCGCTCCCACTCGCCCTTGGTGTGGAGCCGCACGGCGGCCTTGGTCACCATCTTGAGCTTTTGCGTGGGCTCGAGATTGGTATGGTGCTGCGGCAACGACCGCCACCACCACTCAAATCCACTGACGGAGTTGATGCAGTCCGGATTCCACGAGTACTTTTCCGAGAGCACAATGGGTTTCTTTTCTGCAGCGCGGGGCGACGATGGAGACTTCGGTGGGGAAGAGCTCTCCAACCACTCGAGCTCGTCCGACACGGACGGGTCCCGCTTCAGTTCCGTGATGTTCGGCGTCAGGCACCGACGCTTGTGGTCCCCGGCGACGGCGTTGTCTTTCGGGGTGCTATAAATGATCGCGCGCCTCGCCTGCTCCGCCGCTGATGGTGGCGGCCGAGCGAGCGGGAGGATGACGTGCGACGAGTACGGTGACGGACTCCCAACGTATAGCGACGAGATGGTGGTGGTCGGACGATGGGGAGACAACTCCGGCTTCGTGGACCCAGTGATCGCTGGTAGCATGCGCGTGCGTTTCGCAGGCGATGGCTCTACTCGCGAGGACGGTGGGCTCCATTCAACAACTGGCTTGTCTTGCGTATAGCTGTCTTCACTTTCGTGCCGTCCGGAATCGATCTTGATGGGCGATGTGACGGGCATTTCGCCCGCGAACAGCGCGAGCAGTTGCGCGGCCCACTCGCAGATCGCCGCGTTGTCGCAGTGGCGCTTCTGGAGCGTGTAGATAAACATGTTGGGCTGCCAGAACTGGCCCTGCGCTGCGATCTTGCAGGCGTGCGCGACGGCCCCAGCATCGTCCGTCGCCAGCAAGACCAAGAGCTGCAGTGCGAGGATCTAGAGAACAAAGCCGCCTCTGAGCCATAGCCTCTGAACCATTCCATTGGATCCACTCACGCGCTTGGTCGTCTCTGTAGAGCCCGTCAGGAATCGAAAGACACAGCCCGCAAAGCCTGTTTTACGAAACACTCAGCCGCGTCGAGTGACTTCTCCAGAAGAGAGGACGACGCACCCGAACACAGCGCGTTGGCTCGCAACGCCCGGCTCTGCAGCAGCTCCAGCGCTTCCATAAACAGATTTTCCTAAGGAAGAAAGCGTTTTAGTCTACCGTATACATCGTCGCTGAACCGATCTGCGTACGCTCTGGTGCTCAGGGCAGCGATCAACAGACGCCGCAAACATGAGCGCGGCTACCGGCTCGACCAGCGCTGTTGAGCTCTCCGATTCGTTCTGAGCGGTGCCGCCGCCACTGCCACCGGAGCGGAGACGTGTGAGAACCGCTTTCTGGTGGTGCGCCAGCAGTGCTTTGGCTGGTGGCAGAAGAGGAGAATCAAGATTGGGCGTAGCGTCTTCAGTGTACCGCTGCTATACTAGCTACCTTGCTTGGATACTGGCGACGTTATCATGCGCTGCTTCTGGAAGTGCGTGTTCATCCAGAGGCTGTTGCGCTCCAGCAGCGACGGCCTCACGCTGAACGACGGGTTCAGACGCGCATAGCTGCCGAGCCAGCGCTGGTTGATGGCCACGAGCGTGTCGAACCAGTCGTCGTCCTGGGCATCTTGGTCCGAGAAGCTGAGGTCCAGCTCCAGCGCCACGGGGGCGGCCATGGCGCGGGAGATGATTGAAGCCACGCAAGCAGATGACGTCGGCGGGATGCCTTTTTCTCCGGGCGATTTTTTCAGCGGCGTTTCGAGATCCCAAAGATAGGAATGACCCCCTCATTCGGCAACATGGTCCTTAAATGTTGCTCAATCCCAATCGAGCCAGTAAGGTGCCCCATCCGGATACGGCACTCACTCATCCGGATACGCGGTGGTGGCGTTGTGTCCCTGTGGGAGAAACGTCAGATCGCCACCACAACAGGCCGACTGTCGTAGCCGCTCGCTGGTCGATCGGTATCCCAGACTCCTCGGCTCGCGCACCGTCGCCCTTCGCGAGAGACACTCAGGCCCAGAGTAATCCCCTCTCGGGCTCGTCCCCCCGCAGCGTCTCCGCATTATTCTCTCCCCTCTCCCTCTCGCGGAGCCCCCAGCAGATCTTCTCGCGAGAAGTCGCAGGCGTTCGGAATGGACCCGCACACCAACGGCCTCGCCAGCACCGAACGCACCAGCACGATGAACGCGCCACCGTCCACCACGTCCACCACGACGTCCCAGCACACGCAGATGCATTCCAGCTCGGCGCCGCGGTCGTACCGCCAGCTGCAAACGGCGCACGACGACTTTCTCGAGGCTTCCAGCGCGAGCACGACCGCCGCCGAGGGCGCGGCGACGGCGATCAACCACGAGGTCCATTGGGAAGGGTACGTGCGCAAGAAAGGCGACTGGCTGCCGCGCTGGGAAGAGCGCTACCTCGTGCTCGACGGCGCGACGCTGACGTATTACAACTCGAAGGAGGAAGCCCGCAGCGGCCGGAATCTGCGGGGCCGCATGATCATCTCGAAAGTGCGACCCGAGAACTATGGCAAGGCCCACGGCTTCCTCATCGAGACCAAGGGCCACAAGCTCTTCCATTTGTGCTGCTCGACCGAGCTCGAGAAGGACATGTGGGTCGAGATGATGCAGGCCGCGATCGACGAGGGTGTCAAGCACAACACGCTCGACCGGTCGCTTCTGAGCGCCGCGGCGCTCACGAGCACGTCGTCGGCGAGCGGCGCCGTGCAGCCGTCGCCCACGCAAGTGGATCTGCGCAGCTTCTACTTTGCGTTCCGCGAGCTGCTGATTTCGCACTCGTCGTCGCCGCAGTTTTTCCCCAAGCTCTCGCGGGACGTGGTGCTCACGTCCAACTACGCGCCGACCGTGCCGTTCTGGGGCGAGTACCACGGCCTGGACGGCGTGCTGCACTTTTTCTCGATTCTGTACGAGACGGTCGAGTTCACGTCGTTTTTCGTGACCGACATTGCGCAAGCGAAAGAGGGCAACACGGCCGTCGTCGCAGGACGCGAGACCATGAAGAACCGCGACAATGGACGCAAGTTCACGCAGCAGTGGCAGCACACGATCGAGTTTGCGCCCGACGGACGCGTCAAGAGCCTCACGATCCACGCCGACCCGGTCGCGGCCTCGGCCGTCTTTGGCTGCAACGCCACGTCCAGTCTCTCGCTGCCCATGGCCGCCGTGGTCGGCAACTCGAGCCAGGACAACCCTGAGGGCACGCTCCATGTGGTCGTCTTTCGCGGCGAACAGATCTCGAGCCACGGCGGGCTGCCCCCGACGGAAGAGGAGTTTAGCGACGACAGCAGCAGCAGCACGAACGAGAGCACGCCGCTGCCTCGGCGCCGCGTCTTCTTGGGGCTGCGGCTGCTCACGGACGGCAAGACGAACGTGTATGCGCCAACGTCGTCGAGCACCTGCCTCGCCAAGACGCGCCTCTGTGAGCCGGAAGAAGTGCCTGACCCCAAGTGGAACTCGACCCACGAGCTGGCGTTCAAGGGCTCGTCGCGCGGCAAGCCGTGCTTCATGCTGATTGAAGCATGGGAAGTGCGAGAGGACGAACTGGGGCGCGAGATCGAAGAAGTCGTGGGCGTCGCCAAGGTCAACCTCGTGCCGTTTCTCGCGCTCGCGAGCACGTCCCGTACTGTGCGGGAAAGCGTCGTCCACTCGGACATAGCGCGTGGCGCCGTGCCGCAGTGGTACACGTTGCTGTCGGCCAACGAGACCAAGTTTTCCTGTGGTCGTGTGCAGCTCAGCATCAGCTTTGAAGCCGCGTCCTCTGCGTTGGGAAGTAGCAGGTTGGGCGGCCTCTATTCGAACGGCTCACCGGCGCTCAGTGGCGGTGCGCCCACGCCCTTGATTCGCCCGTCCAGCTCGCAGGCATTGTCGAGTAGCCGATCGGCGATCCCGCGGGGCTACTCGTTTCGGGACACGCGCCGCGACAACCACCAGTTCCGCGTGGGCAACACGACCTTTGACGTTCCGAGACGGTATCAGATGATTAAGGCCGTAGGCCAGGGCGCTTACGGCTGTGTGATCGCCGCGAGTGACACGGAGACGGGCCAGGCGCTGGCCGTCAAGAACGTGCCGAACGCGTTCAACGACCTCATCGACGCCAAGCGCATCTTGCGTGAGATTCGGTTAATGCGCCACCTGAACCACCCCAACCTTGTGAACCTCGTGGACCTCATTCGGCCGCCGTCGCTCCACGACTTCAACGACGTCTACATCGTCACGGATCTTATGGAGACGGATTTGCACCGCGTGATCCACTCGAACCAGTCGATCAGCGACGACCACATTCAGTACTTTTTGTACCAGATGCTGCTGTCGATCCACTATGTGCACTCGGCCGAAGTGCTCCATCGCGATCTCAAGCCGTCCAACATTCTCGTCAACTCGGATTGTGATCTCAAACTCTGTGATTTCGGTCTCGCGCGTGGCGTGCAGGGCCTCGACTCGGGACTCACCGAGTACGTCGTGACGCGTTGGTACCGCGCGCCCGAGCTGTTGCTTTCGTCCAAGTACGACAAGCAAGTCGATTGCTGGGCCATTGGCTGCATCTTGGCTGAGATGCTGGGCCGTCGGCCGCTCTTTCCGGGCCACGACTATCTCCATCAGCTCAAGATCATTATGGACGTCATTGGCTCGCCGTCCGAGGATGCGCTCGACTTTATCACGAACCCCAAGGCCAAGCGGTTCATTTTGCGGCAGCCCAAGAAGCCCAAGGTGCCGCTCGCGTCCGTGTACCCGCGCGCGTCGCCTTTGTGTCTCGATCTGCTCGACAGGATGCTCGTCTTTGACCCGCGCAAGCGCATCACGATCGCGGAGGCGCTCGAGCACCCGTACCTGAGTGCCGTGCGCGATGTGTCTTTAGAAAAGACGTGCGACACGCCCTTTGACTTCACGTTTGAAAACCACGAGCTCACCAAGAGCAAGCTCCAGGAGCTCATCTTTGAAGACGTCTGCGCGTTCCACCCGGACGCCGCCGTGCCCGACAGTCCCGACACGACGTCGCCCGCTCCCAACTCGGCGCCGCCGGGAAGTCGGCCAGCCGGTATCTATCTCACGGAGCCACCCATGAGTGCGCCGGCGCGGTCATCATCGTCTCGCACGTCAACCACCACGACGACGGTCGTGGCGCCGCCCGTGCCCGTCGCTGTGCCGCCACCGATGGCGGAGCGCGCGTCGTTGGCGTCGTCCATGCCGCCCATCGTGGCTCCGCGACCGGTAGTCACACCTCTGCCGGAACGCGCCGAGATTGCGATTGAGGTTCGCCCGTCGATGCATGACGCTGTGGCTGCGTCGTCGGCTGGACAACACAGTCGAGAAGAGAACGCGGCTGCGGGCGACGCATCGCACGCGCGGTCGGTGGATCTGTCGGCGTCGCCCCACAAGCTCTCCCAACCAAAGTCGCTGACCCCATCGACGGCGGTATAAGCGCTGCGTGTGGGAGGAAGCCGCCACCGTATAGATAATGAGAGAGACACTATGCACTACGCTGTCCAGATCCCCACGGAAGCAAAACCCACTGTAGCCTCACACCGGACAAAAAGAAGAACGCCATGCTAACAACCTAAACAAAAGAGTGAAAAGCGAGAAAACACGTTTTCGCTTTTTGTGAATTGCAGAGGAAGATCGATCTCCACTGGCCGATCGATTGGTTCTATGCGTGCGGGTTGCGCAGCACGAGAATGACCGAGTCGCCGCGGAGAAACATCTTGCTCACAAAGCGGTCCTTGTTCACGGGCTTGGCGCCTTTCTTGCCCGACTTGGGGACTTCGGTCCACATCTCCTTGACGTTTTCCAGCACCCTACACTCATCAAGTCAACACGCCGAAAGCGGTTTACCCAAAGAAGAAGTAGCAAGTGCCTACATGTTGCAGTGGCGGTCAAACGCCTTGACGCGCGCGAGCAGCTTGTGGTTGTTGCGCACGTTGATGAGCACCTGCGAGTTGTTCTTGACGCTGTGCATGAGCACCGAGAGCGGCCCCTTTTGGAACTCTTCCTCGGTCTCCTGCACGCGCTTGTACTCGACGCCACCACTGAACAAGATAGAGAGATGGATGGAGGTTAGATGCGCAGACGTTTATCCAGTGACGATGACCACGCACCTCGCCATGTTGGAAGAAGTCGCTGGAGAAGGAGGGACGCTCGCGTGAGCTTTTTCGTAGCTTTTGGCTTTGAACAAGAAACCCTTGGCGTGAGAAGAGAGAGCTGTGCGAACCTAAAGCGAACTTAGTAGGATTAAACAGTTTTGGGATTCAAAAGGCATTTTTTGTAATAGTGGAAAAATCTAGCTGGGGAAAATGGCTCTTTCAGCGAAATGGCTACCTTTTCGGAATACAGTTTACCAACCCAAAATGAAAATGCAGGCGGCGGCAGGGGGAGGACAATAGGGGGAGGAGAAGCGGAGCGGAGAGGAAAGGAGAGTACTCGACGCGGGTTTCCTTCACTCGCATCGATCGGCTACAACGCTGGGGGGAGGCTATTTAATCCAGGTCCATCTTGTCGGCCTCCTTGGCGTCGTCGCCAGCCTTCTCCTCGGGTGCGGGCGCCGCCGGGGTCTCGGGCTTGGGCATAGGCTTGGGCTTGGTCACAATGGGCAGTGCGACCGCACGCACGGCCACGATCTTTCTGCCAATGGACGCTGACGTGAGCACGGGCGTGTCCGTGGGCTTGAGGCTGCTCTGCTTGGCGAGCTCGTCAAAGAGCCACGTCTCGGCGTCGGTCGCCGTCTTGCGGAGCTTCTCGCGGTCCTCGGGCGTCCAGTGCGCGTAGAGCGCGTCCGACGAGTTGGCCATGCGCTTGTACTCTTCGAGCACCGTCTGCAGCTCGCTCGTGGCGGCGCCGCGCTCCGTGCTTTCCGTGGCACGGAACTCGACGGGCGACGAGAGCTTGCGCAGCTCGTCGAGCTTGCCCTGGTACACCGACTTGGTGCTGTCAAAGCCTTCGTCCGAGTAGAGCCAGTCCTCGGCCTCCGTGAGCTTGTCCTCGAGCGACGCCTTCTCGCTCTCGGAAATGTACTCGGCCAATCGCTCCGTAATGTGGTTCCGCATGTCGTACACAAAGCTCTCGAGCTCGTTGCGCTTGTTGAACGTCTCTTCGATCACGCGGTCCTGGTGCGCCATGGCGAGCTCCTGCTCCGTGGCCGACGAGATCTCCTGCGGCGACAGCCCCGGCACGTCGGCGTCCACCTTGAGCTCCACCTTGCGGAACCGCTTCTTCTTGGGCTCGGCCGGCTTGTCCTCGGCGGCCTTGTCCTTGGCCTCGTCCGCGCCGTCCTTGCCTTCTTCCGCCGGCTTTTCTTCTTCCTTGATCTCCTGCATGAGCTGCGACGACGCGACCGAAAAGATGCCGTTCAAGTCTTGCTGCACGTTGACGCGGATCTTGGGGATCTCGTCGCCGCCCTTGGGGATGCCCGAGATCGTGTACTTGCCGAGCGCGAGCGCGTAGTCGGCCGGGAGGTACGGCGTGGCCGTCTCGTCGTACGCGGCGTCGATCGCAAACGCCGTGTCGCGACGGAACGTGATGCGCTTCGTCTTGGGGTACTCGTCCTTGCGGTCGAAAATGACGAGCGTGCTGTCGCTGCCGGCCGACGCCTCCATGTTGACGTCTTCCTCGTCGTTGTCGTCCATCGTGTTGGCGCTGCCGCTCTCCCACGAGACGCGCACGGGAAAGTGCGTCTTGTCGGCAATGTGGAACTCCTTGACCTTGAACACGGGCGACAGGATCGCGCACTGCAGCGCGCAGCCGCGCGCGACCGACTCGTCGGCGTTCAGCGTCGTGCTGAGCCCATAGTTCTGCGCCTCCTTGTCGAGCCCGAGCAGGTCGGCGAGCCGGCGCTTGACGCTCGAGACGCGCGTGGCGCCGCCGACAATCTCGACGCTCGCGAGCTGCGTCTTGTCAATGCCGGCGTCCGCGAGCGCGCGCTGGATGGGGCCTTCGAGGCGGTTCAGCAGCGGCGCAATGAGCTCTTCGAACCGCTCGAGCGTCACCTGGCCGCTGTAGTCGCGGTCCTCGGCGAGCGACTCGACGTTGAGGTACGTGGCCGTCACGCCGTGGGGCGACAGGTTCTTCTTGGCCTTTTCGCACCCGCTGAGCAGCTTGATGCGCGCCTTGGCGTCCGCGAGCGGGTTCACCTTGTACTTGGCTTCAAACTGCGCGGCCACGTCCTCGGCGAGCGCATAGTCAAAGTCGCGGCCGCCCAGGAAGCGGTCAAAGGCCGCGCTCTTGACCTGGAGCTTGCCCTGCACAAAGGCCACGACCGAGACCGTGTAGCTCGCGTGGCCCATGTCGATGAACATGACGTGCTGCGGCTCGCTCTCGGCAAAGAGGTTGCGCGCCGACTTGTAAATGCCGTAGGCCAGCGCCACGGCCGTGTGCTCGTTCAGCAGGCGCAGGCAGTTGACGCCGGCGATCTTGGCGGCGTTCAGCAGCGCGCGGCGCTGCACGTCCGTGTAAAAGCCGGGGCACGACAGCACGGCGTAGGCCGGGCGCACGCCCTCGTTCGCGGCCGCCGCAATGTTCTGCATCTTGTTGAGGATCATGGCCACGACCTGCTCGCACGTAAACGTCACGGCCTCATCGTTGTAGCGCAGCACGACGCCGACGTCGCCGTTCGCGAGCTCGACGCACGGGAACGCGAGCTGCGCGATCTCCTTCTGCACCTCCGGGTGCTTGAACTTGCGCCCGATGAGGCGCTTGATGTCGGTCGCCGTGTTCTTGAAGTGCGCGCGCGCGACGCTCACGGCCGCCTCGCCGATGAAGCGCTGCTTGCCCTGGAAGCACACGAGGTTCCTAGTCCACACACACACACGTCAGCCTCGCGCTCGCGACAGCCCCAGTGAACGGCGCACGTACGGGTTCTTGCGGTTCGAGTTTTCGTTCAGGATAATGTCGATGCCGCCGCGCTTGGCCTGGCCAATGACGCAGTCCGTGTTGCCAAAGTCCAATCCGATGACCGACATGGGGACAAGAGAGAGAGAGAGAGAGGGAGAAAGGGGAAGTGGGGCGTCTCGCGGGGGAGCTCCTGGATTCGCTTTGGGATCCGTCCGGCCGGCCGAGAAGTGACCGAGTGCGTGGTTCTAGAACCACCACCACCAAACCCCCCTCGGAGGGGGCAACCCCTCACTGCCATACGGACATACCCTCTCTATACAGATACAGTAGATACACTGGTTTAGTCCAGATACTCCTCTAGGAACGCATCTCTGGATCCGATACAAACACCAGGTCAGCCGCGGTCCACGCGTGACGTGGCAGTCCGCCCCAACATGCAATACGGCACTATTCTCTTCCAGTGTCCATCTAGAAGCGTCCAGAAGCAAATTACCATCTCTGGATCCAGACGACTGTCTGCCGGTCCTCACTCCCACTCCCACTCGCTCCGCGTCCAGAAGCACGCCGCGGTCGTTTCGTTCGCAGCCATTCACAGCGGATCCTCTGGAATTTTCTCGAACGCACTTCAATCGGTTTCTACAGGGAAGACCTACATTCCGGCACATGGCTACATTCGCCACGGACTCATCGCCGGCTTTTTGCGCCATTCGCTGCAAAGAGCAGTTGCTGCACGCGCTCCTCATCCTGCTGCTCTGCGCAGACTGACTCGAGCTGCGCGACGCGCTGCGCCGCAGCCGCGCACTTGAGCCGCTCGCTGCGAAGCTTTTCGCGCAGCGCCGACTCGCGCTTGTCGCGTGCCGTCGCGATGCGCGCCGCCTCCTGCGCGAAACGCTGTGCTAAAGTCAGCCACACGCGTGTCTCTGCCCCCCAGCACGAACCGCATCAACGCACCGCGTGCTGAGCCTTGCTCGCCTGCTTCTCTTGCTGCAGCGCCACGACCTGCCGTCGGGCGTCGGCCTCGTGGCTCTCGAGCTTGGCCTGAGCGTCGCGCCACGCGAGCCGTTGCTGCTCGTGGGCGTCTCGCTCGCTGTCGCGAAACTCGCGCAGCAGCGTTTCCTTGGCGACGCTTTCCGCGAGCGCGCGCTGCAGCTCAGTCGCTTGCGTCTCCCGCGCCGCCAATGCGCTCTACGTATCCCTCCACAGAAAACCACTCGTCATCCACGCATTCTTTGCCCACCCACACGACCTACTGCACGAAGGCACCTTGACGCTTGCGAGTTCGCTCTGCGTCGTCGTGCAGAGCGTGCGCGCGTGCTCCAGTTCCGTCTCCAGCACGGCGACTCGCCTGGTCAGTTCACTCGCGTTGTCACGCGCCCCTGCCAGCTGCTGCTGCACCTGCGCCAGTGTCTCGGCGTGCGTGGCACGCTCGTCCTTGATCTTCTTGGCCTTGCGATCGATCTTGGACAGCTGCGCCTTGAGCGCGACAATGTGCTGACACGCCTCGCGCAGTTTCTGCCGCGCGAGCGCGTGGGCATGGCGTTCTTCCTCGAGCTCCTTCTGCACAGTCAGCACGCGAAGCTCCTCTTCGCGCCACTGCCGCAGTGCGGCGTTGCGGTCCATCTCGAGCTGCGTCATGGTCTCCAGGAGCTGGTCCTTTTCGTCCTGGAACCCGCGGCCACGGCGCAGCAGCTGCTCGTTGGCGATCTGCTTGTACCGCACGCGCAGCGCCGCCGCCTCTTCGTCATGGGTCTGCACTAGCGCACGCGTCTCGCGCTCGTGGGTGCGCGCGAGATCGCTCACGACTTGTCGGTGCTCGGTGAGCGGCAGCGAAGTGGCCACGACGTCTTGCAGCTTGTGCTGCAGCGACTGCAGCTGCCGCTCGTGCTGCGCTTCGGCCCGCGCCAGCAGCAGCTCGTACTGGCGCCGCGTGCTGTCGCACAGCTCGCGCGCCTTGCGGTCCATCGACTCGAGCATCGCCGAGTGGTGGTGGCGCTGCGGCAGGACGAGCGACGTGTCGCCAGAGAGACCCATGGGTTTCACCGCATCCGAAGGTGCTGTCACTGGACGATAGGTATCTTCCGGCGGCTCTGCTTTAACGGGGCTGGCGGCACGCGTTGTCGTCGCTTTCGGTCTCCTCGCCGCCATCTTCACGACGCCACCTCCAGCGACGAGCGGCATGCCCACAGTCGTTTTCGTAGTATTGGGAGGCCAAACCGCCGCGAAACGCCGACGGTTCCAAAGCAGCGTGGTTGTGGCAAGAGAAATAAAGCCTCCTATTCCATTGGCACTTAGCAGACACTACGCTCTCTCTCTCTCTCGCTTCCCAACCTCGCGCGCGTCCCTACACGCTGAGCGTGTCGGTCGTGGGGCACTTGCGGCGCAGCAGCTCGGCGACGAGCTCACCGCGCGGCACCGTGACTTCGTCCTTGGAGAGCATCTCCTTGATCTTGACCTCTCCCTTGGCGAGCTCGTCCTCGCCCACGACGACCATGAACGGGATGCCGGCCTCGAGCGCGTAGTGGAGCTGTTTGGTGAACTTGGGGTTCTCGATCTGCATGATCTCGGCCGCAATGTTGGCGCGCCAGAGCTCCTTGCAGAGCTCGAGCCGCGGCAGCACGAGCGCGCCGCCCGTGGACGCGACCAGCACTTGGGCCGTGGGCGTCGCCGCGCCGTCTTTCGTCTTGTCGGCGTGGGCCTGGAGGATGCCAAAGATGCGCTCAATGCCGAGGCTCACGCCGACGCACGGGATCTGCTGGCCCGTGGCCGAGAACATGCCCACGAGGTTGTCGTAGCGGCCGCCCGCGGCGATCGAGCCGACGTTGTGGGCCGGGCTCGTGAGCACGAACTCGTAGATGAGGCCCGTGTAGTAGTCGAGCCCGCGCGCGAGACTGAGGTCGAACGAGACGAAGTCGAGCACGCCCATGGCGTCCAAGTAGTTGAAGAGCAGCGCGAGGTCGTCCATGGCCTTTTGCGCGTCGGCATTGTCGCCAAAGAGCTTGGTCTCGACGAGCTGCGCGTGGAGCTCGCGGGGCGCGCCGACGCGGCACACAAACGGCTCGATCGCGTCGGCCACGTGCTCGGGCAGGCCCTTCTCGTCGACCATCTCACTGCGCACGACGTGCCACGGCTCCTTGTCCAGCTTGTCGATGGCGCTGCACGTCGTGCGGAACTTGTCGGGCGGCACGCCGCAGATGGCGAGGATCGCGTCGAGCAGCCGGCGGTGGCTCAGCTTGACCTTGAAGGGCCCGAGCTCGTCGGGAAACTGCTGCAGCACTTCAATGCCGATCGACAGCACTTCGGCGTCCGCGAGCATGGGCGCGTACGTGCCGGCAATGTCGAAGTCGCACTGGTAGAACTCGCGGAAGCGGCCGCGCGCCATCTGCGGATTGTCGCGGCGGTAGACGCGCGCAATGTGGTACCGCTTGATGTTGCCCGGATTGTGGAGCGCCATGAAGCGCGCAAACGGCACCGTGAGATCGTACCGCAGCGCCAGCAGCTCGCCGCCCTGGTCCGCGAGGTCGTAAATGAGCTTGCTGTCTTCGCCGTACTTGCCCGTGAGCGTCTCCTTGAGCTCAAACACGGGCGTCTCGATCTCGACGCCGGCGTGGCGCTTGAACACCATGCGGATCTTGTTGAAGATCTTTTCGCGGAGCTGCATCTGGTGCGGCACAAAGTCCTGCGCGCCCTTGGCGATCTTGGGCTTGCGCCGAGCACCGCCCGAGCCGAGACGCACGAAGAGATCGTCGAGGAACCACGCCGGACCGCCGGCGCGGAGATCAAAGGCGTTGAGGCGCGTCACGCCGGCGAGGTACTGGCGCAGCGCGCTACTGCCGACGCCGATCTTGACGTCGTCCTTGGCCACCGCCTTGGCGCTCTCCTTGTCCTTGAGCTTGTCGAGCTTTTTCTGGCGCTTCTCGAGCACCTTGGCGCGCTGCGCGTCCGTCATGGTCGCGAGCTTTTCGTCTTCCTTGGCCTGCGCGGCCGCCGCCTTGGCCGCGGCCTCTTGCGCCTTGGCCTGCTTCTCGGCGAGCTTGGCCTTGAGCGTCTCTTCTTCGGCGTCAAAGAACGCCAGCGACACGCGCGCCTCGGCCAGCAGCGCGCGCGCGACCGTCTCCACCAGCTCGATCGCACACTGCGACGTCGGCGTGAGCGGCTCGGCCGCCGCGTCCAGCGCGCGTCGCCGCTCGTTGGCGCCGCGCAGCAGCACCTGCAGCGCGTCCAGCGTCGGCTTGAGCGCCGTCTTGAGCGCCTGCGGGTGCGCGTCGCCCGCCGTCTTGACGACCGCGTGGTCGGTCGCGATCGCCGCGTTGAGCTCGAGCTCGAGCGTCTTGAACGCCGCGGCGACCGTGTCGCGCGCCGGGCCGTGGTACTGCGGAATGTACCGCACGCAGTCGGCGTCGCGCGTCAGCTCCTTGCGCGCGTTCACGTACTTGGAGCTCTCGAGCATGAGCCGCAAGTGGGCGGCCGACGTGACGACGCCGCGGTGCGGGCGGCTCGCGTCGATAAACTCGGCGGCGAACGGCGTCGTGTTGGCCTGCAGCGACTCGCACGTGAGCGCCGCGACGGCGTCGGCGAGCGGCAGCAGCCCGCGCGCGCCGCCAATCGCGAGCGTCGCGATCGAGAGCAGCTGGACGGGCGCCTGCGCGAGCGCCTGCTTCTCCGACGTGCCGAGCGGCGTGCTGGGCAGCGCGATCGACGCAGCGGCGAGCGCGTCGCCGAGAGAAGCGACAAGCGCGCCGTTCACGCGCGCGGCGCCGCGTCCTTCGGCCGCTGCCAGCACCGTGAGGGCGGCGTGGTCGTCGGCGCCCGACGCGATGAGCGGCAGCACGTCGTGGTTGAGCAGCGCGACGAGAAACTGCGTGGTCTCGAGCACGGCCGTCGTCGGCTTGAGCTTGAGCAAGCGGTGCGCGAGCACGACCAGCACGGCACGCGTGATGGACGCGAGCGTGGCGCCGCTGAGCTCTTGCGGCGGCGTGAGCTGCGCAAGCGCCACCTCGATCGGCGCGTCGGCGTCCACCGTAGCCGCACGCGCGGGCTCGAGCGGCGCCGCCGCGTCCACGAAGACCTTGGCGTGGAGCGCGGCGACGGCGCAGACGTCTTCGATTGAGAGCTTCGCGTTCGCGAGCGTCACTTTGGCAGGCGTCGCCATGGTGCTTCTTCGATTTTGGATCTCCTGTGGCCAGGAGATCAGAGTTGAGCAGCTCCAACGGGTGGGTTGAAAATGCTGTCCATGAGAACCCACGAGCGTTTTCCTGTGGTGGAGGAAGAGTGGTGGGTTGGAACCCTTTCAATGGCTGATGAACCCATATTATGGGCTCTCAAACCCACGGGTTCTTTGTGTCACCATCTTTTGTGAATGTACGACTATCTCACCTGATTTTCTATAAATTCTAAGGTAGCGCACCATGCTTTGGTTATCCACGCGGCACGATAGCGTCAGCAAGGCTTGTTCAAATAGCATGCACCGCGTTGGAGCGCACGCGGCGTCGGCGCACAGCGCGCCCGTGGACGCTGCAGACAACGCGACCTGCCGGAAGGCCGATGCGCCCACTCCATCGGCGCCCGTTCGCTGGATGCGATTGCACGTGCTGTATGTGGTGTCCTTTTTGGACCTCATGGCCGTGTCCATGATCATCCCGTCCCTGGCGTCCTACGTCAAGGGCATGAAAGGCGGCGCCGTGGCGTTTGGCTACATCATGAGCATGTACGGACTCATCCAATTCTTCTCGGCGCCGATCGCCGGCGGACTCAGCGACGTTTACGGGCGGTAGGCTATCACATTGGTCTCTCCAAATGCATGCGCCAGGCCATTCACACTCTCTTACCTTGCAGCCGCCGCGTTCTGCTCGCGTGCTTTATCGGCGCGTCCACGGGGTACGCGGTCCTCGGCCTCTCGTGGAACATTTACCTCGTGGTCCTCTCGCGAATCCCGCCGGCGCTCTTCAAGCACTCCCTGGACATCATCAAAGTCGCCGCGACCGACGCCCTCGACCCGACAGCGCGGTCGGCCGCGATCGGCCGCCTCAACGCCGCGTCCAACGCGGGCTTCATCATCGGTCCCATCGTCGGCGGCTACGTCAGTGCCATCCCCAACGGCTTCAACTACACGACCATGCTCACGGTCGCGGTGCTTGGCGTCAACTACGCACTCGTGTACTTTTTCTACGAGGACCACGCGCCAGTGCTTTCGACTGCCGCCGCCAGCAAACGCGTCGACTACAAGCGGCTCCTCGTGGACGCCAAGAACAAACTCTTCGAGTTCAGAAACGTCATGAATGAAAGCGGCCCGGCTCAGACGCTGCTGATCGCGCGCCTGCTGCTCGCGATGGCCGCGATTCTCTACCGCACGCATTTCTCGACGCTGCTCGAGGACAAGTTTGGTACGGACCCCAAGACCCGCGGCTTTGTGCTCAGCTACATGGGGTTGCTGGGCGCGTTCGGTAGTGTCTCGGTCGGCTGGGCGACGCGGCTCATTCGCTCGGAGCGGCTGCTGCTTCAGGTCTCGAGCGTCGTGTACGTCGCGACCTTTGTCGCGCTCTCGCGCGTGCAGACGATCCACGGCGTCTTTGCGTGGCTCGCGCCGCAGGTCGTGGCCATCAGCATGATCCGCGCGAGCTCGATCGGACTGCAGACCACGCTCGTCCCGCCCGAGCGCGTCGGCGCCTTCATGGGGATCTCGGCTTCTTTCACGGTGCGCGTTTTTATTCTTTTTGCATTGCGATCTGCACGGGTCCTGACTCGTTTGCTGTGTCACAGTCGGTCGCTCGCACCATCTCGCCAAGTGCGTCTTGCCGTCTGGTCCACTCGCTCCGAGACCTCTCGTAAGACTGACTTGTCTGTTGTGTGTTGTGTGTGGTTCCCTAGTCTTGTCTGGATGGACGTACCTCCTCTCGGTGGACGGCCCCGCGTACGGCGCTGCTGGACTGGCGCTGATCAGTGCCGCGCTCTTCTGGTTCTCCCCGCATTTTGCGTCTCTGGATCGCATCGCGGTCGCCTCGTCCGCCACTGGAAACGCCAGCACCACCGCCATGAAAGCAAAGAAGACGGCGACCGATTGAGCCGTCTCCTGTATTCTTGTCGTACTGTAATAGAGCCTATCTTCTCTCTCCATCCCAGTGCGTCCTCTCCCCTTCCTACACTAGTACGTCGCAGCTTGCTCTGGCGACACGAGCGTCGGGCACTGGTACACGCGGCCCCAGTCGCCTTTGCCCGCCGCGTTCCACGAGCGCAGCATGACCTCGTACGTGCTGCCAAACTGCAGCCCTTCGATCAGGATCCGCTGGTCTCTCGCCTTGCGGTTGTGCGGGCAGCGCTCAATCCGCCAGCTGCCACTCGCGCCGCCGCCTCCTTCGTCGCCACTCTCAGCCACCATTCGATGGCGAATCTCGTACTTTTCAATCAGCGCACCGTTCGAGAGCGGCGCCTCCCACTCCACTTCCAGCAGGCACTTGTAGATCGTCTGCTGCGTCAGCATCGGAGACGCGACGTGTGGACGAGTGGTGGAGGACGAGGAGGGCGACGATGGGGCTTTGACCACGACGACCTGCGACGAGATGTGGCACGCGAAGCGAACGCCATCAAGGGGCGGAGCGGGCAATGCCGGCGCCGCCGTGAGCAGCGTGCGACACGCCTCGCTTCGTGCCAGCACGGCCGCCATCGGTGTCTCTTCGGACTTTGTCATGATGGTCTCACTGCATTCGCCGACGAAATCCAGCGGCGTCCGATTGAGATAGCACTTGGACGTGCGGTCGGCGCCGCGAAGGAGAAGCCAGTGCACGAGCTCAGGGTGCGCGTAGACAGCGGCGATAAACAGCGGCGTCGCGTCGCGCAGCATCCACCTATGGAGATGATGGACAGCGTCAGTCCAAGGGGGATGAAGGCACGATATGGCGCAGTACATTCCAGTAGAGCGACTCCCACTGCACTTTCCAGTCCGGCATACACTTCGTAAAGGGCAGCGAGAGGACATCAATGTGGTTCTCCATGGCGCGCGTCAGGACTGCGCCACACCTTCACGTCAGTATCATCGCTCGACACTACTCAAGACAAGCATCGTACGGTCGACGTCGCCCGTCACGAGCGCTCGCAGGAGAAGCACCCGCCAGGCTTCGTCGCCGTCGGCATCGCCGCCTCCTCTGTCCTTTGCGCTCGCTGCCGCTGCTGGCTTCGCGGCCGGTTTACCCATGGTAACTCACTCGCTTCCGGTTTCGGGAATGGGTCCCAATGCGATGCTTGACAAAGAACTATTAATACCGTGTGTGAAGATGGTATACAGGACGGGTGGCGTTGAATCTAACCGAGCACATTCCGTTTCCACGTGTATTACAACGCCATTACTCGTCGCTGGCGCTGGAGTCCTTGCGCGCCGGTCGAATGTTCTGGTTCTGCCACTTGGTCTCTTCCTTGCCTTCCTTCATCGCTGCGTACCGCGCGGCCACAAAGAGAAAGTCGCTCAGGCGGTTCAGGTACCGAATGACGACGCTCTCGACGTCTCCTGCAGCCTCCAGCGGCACGACGCGGCGCTCGGCGCGTCGGCACACGGATCGAGCGACGTGGAGATGCGTGGACGCGAGACCGCCGCCCGACGGGAGGATAAACACCTTGAGCGGCGGCAGCTCAGCGTCCATCTCGTCGATCCACTGCTCCAGCATGTCGACATTGCCCTCGTCGAAGCGTCCGGCGCGGTTCTTCTTGGTCTGCGACGCCGTCGTGAGCGGCGTGGCCACGCACGCGCCGAGGTCAAAGAGGCGCGACTGGATCTGCTCGAGCTTGGGCGGCAAGTACTCGTTGTTGGCAATGCGCAGGTTCTCGATCGCGACGCCGATTTGGCCGTTCAGCTCATCCGTATCGCCCAGCGCCTTGAAGACCGCGTCGTCCTTGGGGCGGCGCTCGCCCGAGAAGAGCTGCGACGTGCCCTTGTCGCCGGTCTTGGTGTACACCTTCATGCGCACTTGCTGGTGGCGCAGCGGGGCGGCAGAGGTGGCGACGAAGAACTGGTCGCGGCCGTGGGCGATCGTAGAGGCGGCGGCGCGGGCGAGTGCGCGGCGCACAAGCATCTTCCGAAGTCCGCCGTCGGGAGCTCTTCAATCCACAGCTGCAACCTGGGGAACGATCCTGTCTTGGCAATGATTGGTCATTAATAAAACTATCGAATGGTAGGTGCAATGGAACTCAGAACCGGTACGATATCGGTATTGGCTGGAGACAGCTGCTCTGGTTATGCATGCCATAAAAAAGTGGATCTCGAGTTCGAGATCTGGTCTGTCGCAGCCACGAACGATGCCGCGCGGCGCCAAGGACGAGGACGAGCGACGGCCGCTGCTGGCGTCCAGCCACGAGCGCGCGTGGAGCCATGCGTACGCGGCCACGAGCGGCACCGTGCTGAGCCCGCCGCAAAAGATGTGGAGCTCCATCCCGCCGTCCGCGGGGTTCACCGAGGTGACGGAACTGTCCCCACGCGTGGCCGCTGCTAACGGTCTTGACAAGAGCAACGGCGTGGATACGACGCAGCGCCGACGCGGCGGCAGCGACGCCGTGACCTACGACACGATGATGCAGCTCTCCGTGTCGCGCAACCCGCTGCGCCACGAGAGCTTCCGTGCGTTCGTCATCTGGCTCGTCACGTCGTCCGTACTCTTTCTCACGAATCAGCTCACGACGCTGCCCGTGGGATTCTTCCCGGCCTACGCCCAGCAGACGCTCCACATGACGTCGCTCCAGCTCAGCGTCTTCTTCTCGCTCTATCCGCTCTGCATCATGGTGAGCAGTCCACTCGCGGCCTTTGCGAGCCCGGTCGTGGGCCGCCAGACCATCATCTGCCTGGGCATGGTCGTGAGCGGCTCCACGACCATCGCGTTCGCCTACACGACGTCGATCTCGGCAGTGTTCATACTGAGAATCTGCCAAGGACTGGGTGCGGGTGCCGCCGGTGAGTTGCTTCTCCCTTTGAAGCATGCTGGCCTTTCTCCTTCTAATGCTATTGTGTGTATGACGCATCCCCAGTGGTCGGCGCCTTCTCCATGATCACGGAAGAGTTCTCCAGCAACATTGGCCAGATTCTCGTCATCCAAGAGTTCATTGTCGCCGCGGCGTTCGTCACTGCGCCGCCCATCGGCAGTCTTCTCTTCCAGTACTTTGGGTTCCAGATCCCTTTCCTCGCCTCGGGCGTCGCGCAAATCGTCGTCGTCATCCTCGTCCCAATCCTCTTTATCGAGTACGCACTCCCGGACGGTCTCGCCAACAGCGTCATTGCCACGTCGCTGTACCCGCCGGCGACCACAGCCGGCCGTGTCGGCTTCCGCGATGTGCTCACGCCCACGTGCTGGCTCTGTCTTCTCCTCACGGTCTTTGCGATGGCGTCGTTTGGCTTCATCGACCCGCACTTGGGCTCCCACCTGCAGACCGTGCTCGGTGCGCAGCACATCGCTGTCGGGTTTGGCTTTGCGCTGAGTGCGCTCGTGTACTTTCTCGGCAGCGTCGTGTACGTCTGGCTCAGCCGCAACTGCGGGTGCAAGCAAGTCATTCTCTTGGGTCTGCTGCAGCTGTCGCTGGGCTTCTTCTTTCTCGGGCCGCCGCCGTTTCTCAACGCCTACTTTGCCGACGACCTGAATCGCCTCTGGTCGACGCAGTACCTCGCGCTGGTCTTGATTGGCTGCGGCGCTGCGCTCTCCATCGCACCGGGGCTTCCGCTAACGCTCATGAGCGTCGCGACCTCGGGTGGCCAGGCCTTCAACCTCGTAATTGGGCTCTTCTCGGCCGCGATCTATCTGGGCCAGGCGATTGGTCCGTTTCTCGCATTGGGATTGATGCACGTATTGCCTGAGACGCCCTCACCCAACTGCTTTGCGACGACGACGACCTCAAACCAAGACGCCGTCGCTGGCAGCCCACGCCCGTCGCCCTGTGTGTCCTCTTTGCCATGGGCGTTCACGGCCTACTCGCTCCTCGCGGCCACGCTGCTTGTGGTCATCGCCACGCGGCTCTCGACGGGCGAGGCCATCGTGGAGCTGCTGGAGAACCGACGGCGCGTGTCGCTGAGTCGCCAGACCTCCGAGTACGGTCAGTTCGTCTTCTTTGACGATGACGAAGAAGATGCCGAGTGCGCGCCTGCATAAAGTGAGTTTTCGTGGAGCCATGTCCGTGAATAGCATAATTTATGGAGCGAGTATCATAACCACGGAATAATCCATATATGGAAAGGAGAGTGCGTTTCTCTTTCAGTACATTTCAAGTCGAGCCATCCCAAAGAATGGCGGCAACAGCAACATGCGCGTCACCTCCTCCGCCCGCTCTTCCTGCGGCTGACGCGCCAGCGCCCATGGCGCAGCGTCCGCCGTTGGCGCGCCGCCCGCGCGGCACCAGCACCGCTTCTCAGGCCGGCGGCGTGCGACGCCGAGTGGTGTCCGGCGCTGCAGACGACAGCGACAACAGCACTGGCGGCGCCGCCGGCTCGAATGCGCTCAGCCGCGCCAACACACTGAACGCGTTCCTCTCTTGCGTGGCGGAGGAAATACGTGAGCTCGTGGCTGCCTTCAACGCTTTGGTACGTTCTCTCGTAGGTGGACTAGCTAAGCGGAGACTCATGCGATTTGTGTTGAATGCCAAGCCCGCCAGTGAACAGCGGTTCCCTCACTTTAAGACGCTGTGGCTCGCGCAGCGCATGAGCACGCTGTTCCACGTCGAGTTCTGGGACAGCACGCCCACCGACACACACCACGCGGTTCTCCAAGTCGCACTCGGTGCGTTCGTTTGGCTCCGCTCTGTTCCACTCTCTTCTAAGCATTTCGTCTCGGTACTGTTTGCGCTGTAGAACTGCTGGTCGAGGCCGTGGGCATCCCGACCCGCGAGGACGACGCCGTCGTCCACGTCGCCAGTGTGGTGGGTCACGTGTTTGCACTCTACTGTGCCTTCAGTGTCCAAGTGAGCGAGCCCAAGATCAGGATCACAGTGGATCCGTCGATGTGGCACTCACTCACACAGCTCAGCGAGCTGCTAACGCGGCGGCTGGCTGTCAGTGACAGCAGGGCCGCTCGGGAAGCACTCACCATACTGCGACGACTCGAGCACGAGGACAAGGCGTTCCTCCAGTGTCTGGGTGGGTCGGTTGGAGACTACCGCCTGCAGACGCACGGTTCGACTCACTATCGACCCGCTGATTCGACTGCTACGACGGCACAAGCCGCCGAATTGCACGTGCCTGACCGGCGAGAGGACGAGAAGCAAGACATGACGCTGCGTCTTGAGGTGCTGAGTGCGCAGTACAACGCTTCTTTGAAAGCACTTTCGCAGGTTGACGCAAAGGGCGAGAACGCGTCGAGTGTCGCCGCGCCTAGCATGCGGGGTGCAAGTAGAAGTGGTGGCCGTGGTCTTGCCTCCACGCCGTCGTTTCTGCGCACTAATCGACCAGTGAATCGTCGCGTGGAGACGGGCTTTGGTGGTGGCGGTGGATTGATGGGCGGTCTATGGAACGACACTCGCGTTCCAGAGAGTGACGCGTGGATGTCGCGACTGCGGCAATCGCTTGTCTCGCCCCCGACGGAGGCCGGGAGTGGTGAAACTGACGCTGTGCCGAACGATGGCTCGTGCTCTGTTCTTGGAGACGACGTAGCGAGTGACTTGGACGCAGCGCTGCTGGCGCTCGAGCAAGAACTCGTGCGCGAAGATGACAAAGAAAAGCCTAATCGACAAGCTCAAGGTAAAGACGAAGATGCAGCACGTCGCGCACGCCCAACACCACCGCTACAGCAACGCCAACCGGCGCAGGCTTTGTCAGTCGTCTCTAGCGGCCACGAGAGCGACGGACTGGATGAACTGGAAGCTGAGCTGCTGCAGGATGTTACATCAGCAGCACGGTCAACGCAGGCCATTGAGCGTTTACCAGCAGCTCTGCGAACAGCAAGCGCAGTTGCGGCTACAGGCAAGAAACCGACATCTTCTCGTCCGCGAACACCATCATCCTCTGAGCGTCAATCTGTGCCAGCACGAGACGGTGAGCGAGCACGACAAGCGATCTCGACCATGTCAAGTACGTACGAGAGCGATGGGCTGGACGAACTGGAAGCAGAGCTTGCACGAGACGTCTCGACAGGTGCTGAGTATCCAGCAACCGCGTCGAGAAGAGTGGCAAGGCCAAAAGAAGCACAGAAACCTGTTTGGACAGTCGCCAAGCCGGCTCACCGCCAAAGAACACAGTCGGTCATATCAATTGGTGCGGAGAGTGACGGCATGAGCGAACTGGAAGCGGAGCTCCGACTCGGCGTATCACGAACAGTGTCACCGCATCAAGCGTCTTCTAGCCAGCATGTGCCTCAATCTCAGCTGACGACAAGGTCCCGCGCAGCGTCTCTTGTGTCGAGTGGCTACGAGAGTGATGACCTGGACGCTTTGAACAGCAAACTGGAGCAATCCGTTCGACCGCAAGCTCGCCCACACGACCTGAGATCTATGCCACATAATGTTCCACCGTTTCATGCGAAGGTGGTCCAGTCTTCGGTCTTAGCTTCACGCGGACCAATTCAAGCCGTGACGACTGCCTTTCCTGCGCCTCAGAGAGTGAGTGCACGACTATCGTCTCGGTCGTCTGATGCCGGGAGTGTGGACGAACTGCTGGCGCTGCAACGTGAGCTCGATGCAGCTTCCCACCCTCATCCAGCTTTGCAGCAGAAGAGTCCTCAAGCGCCTGCCAGATCGAGAAAGCGACCAGCCGCCCGTTCACCTTCTCCAGAGACTCGACCGTGCAAGCAACCCACTCCAAACGTGGTGGTTGCGACGACGGTGTGCTCTCCTCCTGCGGTGCGTCGCAGCCGACGCCTCTCGATCGCATCTTCGGCACGAACTGAAAGTGACGCGGAACTAGCAGCTCTCGAAGCGGAGCTATTCGCGGTTCCGAAGGTGAGACCTAAGTCTGTGGTGGCCCAGCAAGTAACGAGACCAACCGGATCACAAGCAACCAGCATGCAGCAGCGACCGCGGGGCCTGTCGTTTGCGTCCGCCATGACTGAGAGTGACGAAGAACTCAGGCTACTGGAGGCCGAACTGTCTGTGAACGCTTCGACGACGATTCAGAAGGCAACTCCGTCTCCCAAACCACGGGCGAAACCGAGAGCCAAGACGGCACCAAGACCGAAAGGAAATCACGTCGCGAAAGCAAAAGATCAGCAAGGGAAGAGAGCGACACAACCCAAGCCCAGGAGACCTCGTCAGCCAAAGGCTGTCAATGCAGCTCCCCAGGGTGCAACAGACACGCGGGTCGAGGTCCAAGTGCCCGTACCAGCGGCGCTGCCGCCAGCGCCAGCCACACGCATCTCTTCTCGCCAATCGGTGGCTTCCACCTACGACAGTGATGGCCTGGATGAGCTTGACAAGGAGCTGCGCGCGTTCCACTGACTCTAGAGACAATAAATAAACACTATTTGAACATCAAATTATCAAATCCATGAATGAAGAACACGGCCGGCTATTCTACTCCACAGCCGTTCCATACCTATGGGACCGAGTCGCGCGTCCTCGCACGAGTCGTCGTTGGTCGTGGCAGCGACCAGTGCGTTCCCCAGAGGCGTCGTGCGATGGGTACTGTTGGCAGTCGGCATCTTCGACGCCCATTCGTCCTTGAGCAATTGAACGCGCTGGACGCCGGCCTCGTCTTTCTCCCCGTCGAATACGGTCAGTTGCCGCATGAAAAAGTCGGACGGGTTCACAAACCCCGGACACGGGAAGCCAAGTGCGGCAACGTCGGCGACGGCCTGCGCGGCCTTGCCGCGGTACACGGTGGCACCGTCGACGAGAAGGTAGAGCGTGTCAAACAGCGTGAAGAGCTCGGACGACGGCTGGTGGATCGTCACGACGACCGTGTGCCCCTCTTGCGCGAGCTGTTGCAGCTGCAGCACGACGGTCTCGGCCATGTAGCTGTCGAATCCCGAGGTCGGCTCGTCCGCGAACAGCAGCGACGGGTTTGTGAGGATCTCGGTCGCAAACGAAAGCCACTTGCGCTCGCCGCCCGAGGTGCCGCGCATCATCGTGCCGCCGATGAACGTGTCGCGGCGCTTGGCGAGCCCGAGCTGAGGATGCGCTTGGTCACAGTGGCTTTCGACTTGGAGTTTTTGACGCTGACAGTAAGCTCCAGATTGTGCTACTCAAGCGTGAGCGCGACTGACAGCGGCGGCGGTGACTGCACCTGAATGAAGTGATCGTCGCTCGCCATCGTGTGCAGAAAGGGAGACCAACGCCCCACGAGCGGCGCGTTGCCAGTTTGATACTGGTAATCCAGCCATTGATGACTGTAGCCATCATCACTTGGATTACTTTGTCACGGCAGATTATCTGCCAATGAAAATGATTCACTAGACGCACTATTAATAGCCAGTCATCGTTCGTCAATCTGAATCATGTTGGCGCAGGTATACACTATACGTGAGTCTGTTCACGGTTATCACAATCTGTGAACCCATTTCAGTACATATCCAACGGGTGGGCAGCACAAACTACACATGGGCGCGACACCACAGCACACGATCGACACGGCGGCGTAGCAACGTTATGCGCGTATTTTAATACTGGTTCCGTCGCGCAGTACGGTCTGTACTAGTACTTGCGTCAGTGCTGTGGGTGGACCATCAAGGTGTTCGTGGCAACTCCTGCGAAAGGACAGAATTTCAGTTCAGTTCAGTTCAAATGGACTCAGGATGACGCAGATGTGTTTGGCAAATCTTAGAGGATACGATTCGCCACTACAGTGTACTGTTAGCAGCGGAACGAGTTGACGTGCTGGCGCGAAATCGGCCAAGCAATCTCCGCGGATTGGCACTCCCAATCCGCAGAGATTGACCTGGGGGACTTAAATGTCCATGGACACAATGCTGGGACGGGAACGGCATGACGTGGAAAGCAAAACCAATCTCGTGCTTTCTTGATGCCATGCAAAGCATTGCACCGAAAACCCACGCGCCGTCGGCTCCTTTCAGCTTAAACGGGGTACGTGAGTTGCTGCAATCACACGGATGCAGCCGCAACTCTTCCGGTGGACTCGCGTGCTCGCGACTGTGTGGGGATTCCCACCCTGATTCGAACCTCGATTACTCCCCACTAATTAGAGACCTCCAGCGCAGGCAAACGGGGATTTGCCCGCTCCCGTTACGACGCACTCCACTCCAATTCACTAGACCCCAACCATCATCATCACTACTGCGATAGTGAGTTGGAAAGCAGTCGCAACCGCGAGTGCGCACGTCGATCGCTATATCTAGTACCGTACATGAAGTGTCGAAGCTCGAGCTCAGGCATCACAATGGCCGAATGGCGACAGAACGTGGACTAGCTAGTATTGTACGGTGTAGCCAATGTATTTGTAAAACCACCAGCTCCTGTCCTTGAGCGCTGTGCCGCGTGGCCCGCTAGAGAAAAAAAACACATCCATTCGAATGGAAAGTGAAGCCAACCTCTTTGTTCAAGTGACTCATATCCCATCCCCTGTTAATAATGATTTAAAGATATATTGATGAAGGATCCATTCTTCAATTGTCTCGTCCATATATGGTATACCCTTCTCAAATCGATAGAGTCACTCGCTACGCTAAGGCCAAGGAATTGAACGGTTCTGAATAGCATCCGTGAGGAGCAATTGCGAGGGAGGAGCAGAAAGCTCTCAAAAAATCCGCGGGAGAAGAACGATAAAAGTCGAAGGGTTCGCTGATTGAAGTCGGCAATCAGTCACCAGCGCATCCCCCTACAATTGTCCAGCCGGCTCTTATGAGGGATGACTCGACGTGGAATGCTGAGCACGGTCATCTGCCCGACGGCCGATCGTGAACCTTGAACTCCAAATGGAGTGGTGGAAGTGGCAATCGTCATCTGGTTACATATGACGGAGCCGATGATGCCTCAAGAAAAAGCTCGTTTTGAACGATAGAGTACACATCCATTACAGTACCGTACAGTCTACAGTACTGTAGTGACTCCCGTGCTGTCGCCGATCGGTTCACGTCCATTGCATGAGCGCTGCGCTTCGGTGAGCAGGATCTGCAGTTCAAGCGTTACGCGATTTCAGTTTTCCGGAGAACAGTAGGACAAATTCACTGGCTGAAGATTTCGATCGCCCTGCGCCAGCAGAAGCGTGCCTCGCATTAGAGAAGCACGGCCATCGTTCAACTGGCGTGGTGCCCATGGATTAATACAGTACAGTAACGGTATATGGATAAGTGGTTGGTAGTCATTCTGTGTTGGTGGATTGCTTGCACATAGAATATTCTATCCAGCATTCTCTCCTCGTGCGTCATCTCGTCAACTCGGTCCGAGTCGGATTCATTTTGTCGCGCCAGCGCATAATAAGGCGCAAGAGTGGGACCAGTTGGCTAATGCGGTGACGTCGCCTCATCAGCCATCTGCTGCTCACTCATACCCAGTACAGAATCTCACCGAGTACACATTATCCATCGACGATACAGAGCCCTGTACACTGTATTTTAGTACATTTAAGAGAATACCAGTACAGGCTTGACGAGTCACTCACGCACACATGGACAATCACGAAGAAATCGAGCAGCACGGAGAAGGCAGGCAGTGACGTCGCAGGATACTGAATGCGCCTGTGGAGGGTTGATGTCCTCTACCGGAAGCCTTCGCCTGGGGTCCATTGGCTTCGTCGATGGCGTTATTGCTAGGCTTATAGACAGTGTGCTGTTCAGTGCACTGCACTCTGTATGCACTCACAAAAGAGCCATTTGAATCTAAGCACCTCAATACAAATGGCTGTTTTGTGCAATCATGGGCTTGAAATGTAAAGTACCAAAGGGTGCATACTACATGTACTATGTGCCGAATTGTGTGTGACAACGCGCTGCTTGGGATGCAGAAAACAGGCAGCTGACAAGATGGCCGCTGCGCATCTCCCTGGCGGTACCGGTGAAGGGCCTCTGCGGCAGAGACAGAGGCTCTGCCATAGGCTCTGCCGGAGCCGCTGGGTCAGGGGTCCAAGAACGCCCAGAGCTTCCTCATGTCTGCTTGCCACTCAGTGTACGTATGTACTGTATGGAACATCGCCCCACCGTCGTGGTCTGGTAATATATTGTGGAGTCTGGAACATCCCACGATTGTGTCAGGGACCACAATTCATGACACGAACGACTTCTGCCGTTCAGATTTTCCACGTCGACCTGCTTGCTCATACTGGCGCGTCATTGGTCGCCAAATTTTGGCTTCACGTGTTCAAGTTCCGTCGTCAGAAATTCCGCCACTTCTTTCTGGGCAGCCGTTCTCAAAATTTCACTCGAGACTGTAAACTTACGCTCACACTTGACACTGGGGCAGTAAAAGTTGCCGCCCATTTGGTTTCCTTGGTGAGAAGATAAACCGAGTACATCCCCAAGCCAGAGTCTAATACATGTGGATTACACCCAGTAGCAGTCCATCAATTCTGCTTGGACTTCATTTCGCTGCTAATTCTGCAGTTTACAGCGTAAATCTGGATCCGTGACTTTTGTACTGTAGAATGCATATCCAGGAGAATCCTATAGTAAACTCCGTAATAATATGGAGTTAACTATATATATGGCATTTTGCTATATATAGCAAAATGCCATCTGTCCCTGATTGTTACAGTAATACCTATAGAAATATTATTAAGAAGTTCTCATATATCCTCAAGGTTCTTTCGCATCAAATCGAAGGTCCGGCGGTCAAGGGTGGACTGTGCGAGGTCTTCATTCTGCTTAGTATAGTAGCTGCACTGAATGCATGCCCAGTTTCCCCGTGCTTACTCACGGTCCATACTGTACTGTACTTGTTCTGTCAGTCTGAAGCTTGGCGCCTTCGCTTTTTCTGCCGTGTGCACGTTGGGGCACTTCACGCCCCAGAAAGTTCCCACATTGAAGTCGGTCCATGTGCACCCGAGTACAGTACAGTACTCGAGACCACGGTGCACCACATTCAGATATCCCACTGTCCATGCGCCTGTGACTCGCCTGAATGCACTGAATACTGCATGCGGAGCCAACTCTTGAGTCAACCCACAACAGTTTCAGTTTTCTACCAATAGCTCCATACACACATACTACATGAATGCAGTCCTGTATACCGTATTATGAGAGTCTCATAGTTTACTGCCGTGTATGCAGTGGTAAACTTCCACAGCGAGGAGGCAAAATTTCGCGCTGTGATGGTGTCCAGCGGAAGGCCAGATCGAAATTTTCTGCCTCTGTCAGCCTTGGAACGGCAAGCGCGCGGAATTGAATTGTTTGTTGCGGTGCGACTGAGCGTATCACATTCGTTCCGACGCCGGCACCAGAACGGCTCCACTCGGGGATTTGCCGCAAAAGTACTCACACCCCACAGTGCCCGCAGCTCGTCACAGTATCCATTTATAGTCGTTATTTTCTGCAATTCTTCCGCGTGTGGTCACAAGCGCAAAAGGGGGACTCGAAAGTTGGATTCTCGACTGTCAAGTGTAATGAGTGTGTGTGTGTGTGTGGGAATCACACGCCCTCAAGAATCCAACTTTCGACGATTGCTCACGCAGTGAGGTCGAAATGCAGAACCAGTGTGGGTCCCACTTGTTCATCCTGGGAGTGTGCGGCCATCGTTGTGTCAGCGACCTTCATCGGCAGCATCTGGGCTGTACGACAGCACGGGATCTTCTGTCGGTCACACGGACTACTGCTTAAATATCTCGTAGACAGACCGCTTGCTTGGCGGCCTGTCACTGACATTTGTCACCAGCATGAGCAACCAGCAACTACAATACACCCTGTAATACAGGCTGTATCGGATACCGATGTCATATGGACCAAAAAGCCGCGCACGTGACGACCGACACTTGCAGGCCTCTAACTATTATTAGTCCCGTGATTCAATGGCCGCTGGCTCTTTTTGGGCGAAAGCCGCCGGGTATCGTCGACAGCGACGTTCGGCCCTTGGTGTCTGAGGACCGTGGCAGATACTACACTGGATATGCCGACATCACGCTATTGGGCTAGAAAGGCGATCCACTCACCAAAGATTGATCTCCACGGAGCACGCAAGCCTCGAAACCACCTGTGGACAGAGAAGGGAGAAATCCTTCGGACAGAGACCGGCCCGCTGGATTGTCCCGTAATGTCCATTCGTACTCAGCAGTTATGGTATTCCAGTACATAGTACATCCGGGGTGGTCCATCTCCTGCACGGCACATGAGCACACCAATGTTGAGTGAGGTTGAAGGCGAGAACAAAAAAAAGCAAGGGCGAGAGGAGAGGAGACGAGTGTGAAAAAAAAAGAGACTCGACTCCGTTAAGAGTGGACCGGCCCGAGAGCGAGAACTTGAAGACTGAAGGCGACGGGGAGCGTCAGAGAGAGAAGAGGAGAGGGGAGGGGAGCAGTCCGCCCAAACGGACCCCCGAGCGCCTCGGCCTCATGGCGGGTTGCTCATTTTACGATCTGCACTGTGGTGACCGCGACCCCCTCCCCTCCACCCACACACACCACCTGACATGATGGCCCTCCTCCGCCACGAGTCGTCGGAAGACGACATGCTCTTCCACGGCACCACGAGCGGCGTGCCCACGACGCCCACGGCGACCGTCGCCACGTTTGCGCCGACCGCGGAAGCCGCGAGCAAAGAGATTGACCGTCCGTTCCAGTGCTCGGAGCCGGGTTGCGGCCGCCGCTTCAACCGCAAGTTTACGCTCAGCGAGCACATGAAGACGCACACGGGCGAGAAGCCGTACGTGTGCCCCGTGCTGGCGTGCAGCAAGCGCTTCAGCACGTCGGGCAACCTCGCGCGCCACAAGCGACTTCACGCGTCCATCAAGCCCTTCGAGTGCTCCATCGACGGCTGCAAGCGGTCGTTCCCCAACGAGCTCAAGCTGCAGCAGCACCTCAAGATCCACTTGGGCGGCAAGACGCACATGTGCAAGGCACCCGGGTGCGGCAAGTCGTTTAGCACAGCCGGCAACCTCACGCGCCACATGAAGAACCACCACCACGGCGCCGCCAACGCGATGGGCAGCGACGGCCGATACCACCACGACAACGGGTACTACCACCACCAGTCCGGCTCAATGAGTGTGCTCCACCACCCGCACCATGACGTCCACTCGCCCGTGTCCGTGGCCAACACGGCCGTCATGGTCGGTGACCAGTACTCGGCCTACTCGCAGGCGACCCACGTACCGCTCACGTCGTACGCGAGCCTCTCGAGTCAGCCGCCGTACAGCCACGCGCCGGCCACGCAGCCGTCGATGGCCAACCTCTACTACAGCTTCAACCAGGCCGACTCGGTGGCGCCCATGCAGCAGCAGCACCACCAACAGGCGGTCCGTGGCTCGATGGGCTACCCGTTCCAGCCGCAGCCCATGTACGACGACCTCCAGCCGGCCATGCACTCCATGCCCCTTCCCGACGGGCACCCGCAGAACCTCTTTGACGATGTGATCCAGTTCCAGCTCGCCCACCCACGCATGGTGTAAGCAAGCGCCTCTTTTGTCGATGTGTCGATAGGACTCCCCGTTATTTAAGTGTGAAGCAGTGTGCTGTAACTTGCAAAAATGTGATAAGCAAAATGTACTGAGACGGTTGAACGTTGCGTGGTGGAGATCAAGTTCAAGTACTGATTTATATGGTGTTCAACGATTTGAGTATA
Organism: Pythium phragmiticola; assembly: GCA_023335935.1. Classification (NCBI taxonomy): domain Eukaryota; phylum Oomycota; class Peronosporomycetes; order Pythiales; family Pythiaceae; genus Pythium; species Pythium phragmiticola. Next base: position 53,183 of record JAADWA010000088.1, read on the forward strand.
CACTGTATACTTGCAGATTCTCCGTGTCTGATCCGACTGGATCCTATCTGATTCCCTGAAATTTTCCCCTCGCGCCGATCCAACGGCGGCGAGGAGATCCGTTCCTCCACGCGCTCCTATCAGGTGAGCGAGTCCGCAGGCGGTACACTCATGAAGGTGATGCGTGTGCTGCTGTATCTGCTCGCGGTTGCGGCGCTGGCTGTGACGGTGCAGCTGCCCACGGCACATGGCCACGAAGCGGCCCATCACGACCACCACGGGCATCATGAGCACCATGGCCACGCTCATGGCCATAGTGATGATGGTCATGGCCATGCGCACGGCCACCATGACCACCATGACGGCAAGCACGTGGAGGAGGCGCACGCCCACGCCCACCACCATCATGACCACGACCACCATGACCACAAGCACGTGAAGGAGGCGCACGACGCCCACGACCACCATGGTCACCACGACGACGACCACCATGGTCACCACCACCACGGCCACCACCACGGCCATCACGATCACCACCACCAGAAGACGCCGGCGTCCAAGGGCGCTGCAGGCCAGGCGATCGACCGCTTCTCACCGCGCGTGTGGGCCGAAGCGCTGTTCGCGACGGCCCTCGTCGGGGCCGCGCCGGTCGTCGTGCTCCTGTTCGTGCCGCTCGGGCGGGGCAGCGCCGAGGCGCAGAAGCCGCTGCTGCGCGTGTTTCTGAGCTTTGCGGCCGGCGGGCTGATGGGCGACGCGCTGCTGCACTTGCTACCGCACTCGCTGCCGGCGGGCGGCCATGCACACGATCACGGCCACGGCCACGACCACCACGGCCACGGCCACGACCACGGCCACGCCCACAGCCTCGCGGATCTCGCCGTCTGGCTCTACTGCCTTGCCGGCATGATGGCATTTCTCATGCTCGAGAAGTTTGTGCGCGCGCAGACGGGCGACGGCCACGGCCACTCGCACGGCCACTCGCATGGCCACTCGCACAGTCCGAGGAAGCCGCCCCGTGACGAGACGCCCACGCCCGACGGTCTTCGCCGACGCAACGTGGCCGGCAAGAAGACGAAATCGTCGGACGACGAGACGCCGGCGAACGACAGCCAGCCCAGCAAAGCGCCCGCGCGCATCTCGGCGGCCGGGTACCTCAACCTCGCGGCCGACTTTTCGCACAACTTCACCGACGGCCTCGCGATCGGCGCTACGTTTTTGCGCGGCAGCGGCTGGCAGACGACGGTCGCGATGCTGCTCCACGAAGTGCCGCACGAGATCGGCGACTTTGCCATCCTCATTCAGTCGGGCTTCACGCGGCGCCAGGCCATGCTCACGCAGCTGGGCACGGCGCTCGGCGCCATGGCCGGCACGGTGCTCGGACTGCTCATCGAAGGCGCCGGCGACTCGGGCTCCGCGTGGATTTCGCCGTTCACGGCCGGCGGCTTCATCTACATTGCGTGCGCGAGCGTTATGCCCGAGCTCCTCGAGGACTGCTCGCTCAAGCAGTCGCTCCAAGAGGGCGTGGCCATGTGTCTCGGCATTGGCCTCATGGTCGTCATTGCACTCTACGAATGAGCCCGACGGGATCAGCTCCCCGTCGTGGATAGGTCGCGAGTGAAAAGCATCAAAAGAGATCAAATGTATTGTTTTTTCTCAGTCGGGTTTCTAAACGCTTGGCCATCTCTTCTCCGTCGTTACCGCGGACTTCGTTGGCAGACTTCCTTCAGTCGTAGTCTTCCTTATTCGCTTTTTCTTCCACCCTCTGCTAATAAACATGTCGCGGGAGCAGCAGCACCTACTTGCGCCATCTCTCGTGGTGGTCTAGTCCTTGGATTCTTCGTCAGTCGGACTGTAGCCGCTTGCCTGTGGGTTGTACGCGCCCTCGGTCGGGTTGTACTCGGGCGAGGCCGGACTGTATGCCGGCGACGTCGGCGAGTACGCGGGCGAAGTCGGCGAATAGGCAGGCGACGTGGGTGAGTACGCTGGCGAAGTCGGACTATACGCAGGCGACGTCGGAGAATACGCTGGGCTAGTCGGACTGTACGCCGGTGAGGTAGGCGAATACGCTGGCGACGTCGGGCTGTAGGCAGGCGACGTCGGACTGTAGGCAGGCGAGGTCGGTGAGTACGCCGGACTCGTCGGACTGTAAGCCGGCGAGGTCGGTGAGTACGCTGGGGATGTCGGACTGTATGCCGGGCTCGTTGGCGAGTATGCCGGAGACGTCGGGCTGTATGCTGGCGACGTCGGGGAGTATGCCGGGGAAGTGGGTGAGTACGCAGGAGATGTTGGCGAGTAAGCCGGAGACGTGGGCGAGTACGCCGGTGACGTCGGCGAATACGCTGGCGAAGTTGGCGAGTACGCAGGGGACGTCGGACTGTATGCTGGTGACATTGGGCTGTATGCAGGCGATGTCGGGTTGAGCGGCGATGTCGGGCCGCCCGGAGACGCAACACTGAAACCAGGTGACGCCGCCATGAAGCCTGGCGAGGCAGGGCTGGCCATAGGCGAGAACGCACCGGCAGCCGGCGAGAAACCGCCACCGCCTGGGCTGAACGGCGACGAGGCTGTGAAACCAGGCGTGGACACAAACGGCGTAGAGATGGGCGTACCCGGGCCATGGTCGGGGCTGCGCCACTCGTTGTCAAGTCCGCGCATGACTTGCTGAATCTCCGAGGCTTCATACTCGATCGCGTTCGCTAGCTTGCGTGCATCGAGCACTAGATCCATCACACCAGTACCAAGCGGCGCGAGCTGACCCAGCATGATGTTCTCAGACACGCCCGTGAGCGGATCGCCCTCGGCAAACATGGCTGCATCCATGAGAATCTCGACAGTTTCTTCGAACGAGCAACGCACAAGCGGACCCGAGTCGTCGCGGTTGATACCATGACGCGTGATCGCCATCAAGTGGCCACGGAACGTCATGACATCCGTCAAACACGCCAGGTGCCGGTAGTTCACATATGCACCATCAAACGAAATGACCTGGCGAATTTCGTTCAGCAATGCGCGACGGACCGCCTCGATACCGAGCACTTGAATGATTTCCACAATGTCGTTCGAAATAGTACGCGTCGCGTCCACCTGCGGGTAGCACATGACGTCGAGCAGGTTTGTGCCATCGGTATCGAGCACCCACTCGCTCGTCATCTTGAAACCAACGTCGTCGTGCCACGTCGTCGGGTGGTTTTCACGAATGTACACCTTCTTCACACCTTGCACACCACGCAATTTCATTTGCGTGAGCATGTTGTGCTCGACACGCTTCAAGAACGTGTCGTCTTCCTGGCCGACCGCAGTGTCAGTCGAGCGCTGGACCTTCTCTTCATCGTCACTCATGATGCGAATGCGAAGGACGAGCTTATCGGCGTTGTCATCCGTAAAGATGCACGACAGGTCCTGGCCGTACTCGGCTTCAATCTGCGCAGCAATCTCGCTCATGGACAGCTTCTTGTCCGCCATCATCTCGCGGTTGAGCTCGATTCGCAGCAGCCATGGCGAGCGCGCCATCGGCGTGTCCTCGTCGGGCATCTCAAAGTACGCTGCGACAAACTCTTGGTCTTCTTCGATGACAGTGTTCATCGGGTCCGGATCGTAGTAGATGGCCGTATTAGCCGTCACGTCTGCCAGCGTCGTGTACTCGAGTTGCGACTGAACAAACTTGGCCTTATCAGCATCATGAGCACAATCCGGCGTCAAGTAAATCTGCAGCGACGGCGTTCGCACGTCCTTGGCCACGTTCATGATTTCTTTCAAACGCGGCACACCAAGCGTCACGTTCTTCGCCGACACACCGGCGTAGTGGAACGTGTTCAAGGTCATCTGCGTGGCCGGCTCACCGATCGACTGGGCAGCCACGACTCCGGCCATCTCACCGGCGGCGACCAGGGCGCTGGTAAACTTGGATTCAATCTCGCCCATAAGCCACTCGAAGGCCGTCTCGTTGAGGCGATGTTCGAGCGTCACAACCTTAGACGCGAGCGTGGAACGGAGCAAGATCTGGAAAAACAGCGTCGCGTTCGCCTGAGCTTCTGTCGAGAGTCGATCATCACCCTGGACAACAACGATCTTCTGGCACAACGCCTTCACGCAGTTGACGATGACCTCTGGGTGGAGGCCCGATGGCTTTTGCATGTCAATGCTGAAGAGCTGCTGCGCATTCTGCACAAGGCGCCGAAGGTTGACTGGCACTTGAGCGCCGTCATCCGACTCCTGACCTTGGCCACGACTTGCGAGAATCACACGCAAATTAATGCGGTCCTTCTGCATTTGCTCAATCTCGTCGTGCAGAAGCTGCTGCGTATTTTGGTTCGTTCGAATATCCTGGATGATATCGGGCTCGAGGAACAACTGGTCTGGGGCATTCGGCACGCACCCAAGGTACTCGCTGGTGATGTCGAAAACGTATTTCTTCTCAAAGTCCTTCTTGTTGAGGCGGTGAGATTCAAAGCGCTGCTTCTCGACCCACACTGCGTCCATGCCATCTTCGCCATACAAAAACTGGAGAATCTCGCCCTGCGCGTTTCGCACGGTACCATCGTACCGTGTCATCACCGACTCCATCGACTTGACGAGACGACGCTGGATGTAGCCCGTTTCGGCCGTCTTGACAGCCGTATCGATCAAACCTTCACGACCACCCATTGCGTGAAAGAAAAACTCTTGCGGAGTCAAACCCTTCAGGTATGAGTTTTCGACAAACCCTCGGCTTTCTGGGCCCAAATCGTCCTTGCCATAGTGTGGAAGCGTACGGCGGTTGAAGCCGTACGGAATGCGCTTGCCTTCAACGTTCTGCTGCCCGACACACGCAATAATCTGCGAAATGTTGATGAATGAACCCTTGGAACCGGACGTCACGGTCGCCTTAATGTTGTTGGTCTCATCCAAACTGCCCTGCGCTTCCCGACCAGCTTGATCTCGAGCCGTGTTCAGCACCTTGTTCACGTACTGCTCGAAAGATTCAACCATCGTACGACCGGGCTGACGCTCAAGCTTGCCTTTCTGGCCTTGCTGCACCAAATCGTGCACCTGCACCTTGGCCTGTGTGATAATATCGACGATCGTCTTGAGCGTGCTCACGTCGGCAATTGTGTCGCTCACACCGACCGTGAAACTGCGGTGCACGAGCCAATTGTTGACCAGTTTCTGCGTGGCGCCGAGAAAGTAACGGGCTTCTTCGGGGCCCTTTTCGAGCATAATAACGTGGACAAGTCCACCGGCAGACGAACCAATGACTTTCTTGTCGATGATACCAGCAAGCAGCTCGCCGCGCTGGACAATCACACGCGAATCGATAGGCGCGAGCAATGTAAATTTTTCGCCGTTCTTGTGGGTCGTCGAAAAGCCGCTGAAGTTGATTGGCGGCAGAATCTTCGAGAACAATTGCTTGCCGGTCCAAATGGGGCGGTACTTGCCCAGCTCTCCCTTCTTGGGCACCAAGATCGCCGGTGCCGGCACGCGGCCATCCCACGATAGCACCCACATGAGAAGCCCCATTGTGATATCCTTCTCGAGAAACACGTCACGCTTAGTGAACTTTTGCACACCCAAGAGCGAGTCCTGCACAATACCCATGACGGGACGGTTGCTTTGTGGGGTAATGATGACCTTGTGGACCATCATCATCTCCTGTGCCTCGGCGCGAGCGGTCAGCGACTGCGGCACGTGCAAGTTCATTTCGTCGCCATCGAAATCAGCGTTGTACGGGGCCGTGACCGACAAGTTGAGACGGAACGTCGACCAGTCAAACACTTTGACGCGATGGGCCATGATCGACATCTTGTGGAGCGACGGCTGCCGGTTGAACAGCACCAAGTCATCATCCTTCAAGTGGCGCTCGACGATCCAGCCGCACTTGAGCGCGAGGTCCGACTTGTTCTTGATGTAGCGCAAGTCGATACGGTTGCCGTCCTCTCGGATAATGTACTTGGCACCGGGGTGTTCCAACGGGCCGTTCGAGATAAGCTGGTGCATGTACCCCATGTTGAACGGCGTCACGCGCTCGGGCACCGTGAGGTTCATGGCGATCGACCGCGGCACGCCAACCTGGTCAATCTCCAAGTTGGGATCGGCCGTGATGACGGTACGCGCCGAAAAGTCGACACGCTTGCCCATGAGGTTACCTCGGATGCGGCCTTCCTTGCCGCGGAGGCGCTGCCGCAGCGTCTTGAGCGGTTTGCCCGAGCGTTGCTGGGCCTGCGGCAGACCTGCCTGCTCGTTATTGAGAAACGTACTCAAGTGGAACTGCAGAAGCTGCTCAAACTGCTCGATAATGTGGGACGGCTCGCCCTTGCGAACACAGTTAAGCAGCGCCATGTTGGCCTTGACGATCGACGCGAGGTTGTGCGTGAGGTCGTCCTCGCCGCGGGCCATGCCATCGAGCGCGACCGACGGACGCACATGGGGCGGCGGCACCGGCATGAGCGTAAGCAGCAGCCAGTCGGGGCGCGACCAGCGCGGGTCGAGTCCGAGCGAGTGGCAGTCCTTGTCGGAAATGTTCTTGAAGATCGAGAGCACCTTGGCGGCCGGCAAGTTCTGCTTGCGGTCGCCCGAGCCGGGCACGTCTTCCATTTGCTCGGGGAACTCGACCAAGATCTTGATGCCCTGGCGACGGTACTTTGGCTGCAGACCACCGCAGCCGCCGTGGCCGCCTTCCTTGGGCTTGTTCGTGTCAAGCCCTCCTTGGAGACCAATGTTGAGGTCCTCGCGCATCTTTTCCATGTCGGCTTCTTCGCCGTACTCGCACATGGTCTTGTTGCCGCAGATCTCGTACACGGCCTTGAGGCGTCGCTTGCCGTTCTTGATGCGCATGGCCGCGCGGAAGCGGTGGTCGCGCTCGTCGCTCAGCACCTTGGAGCAGTGGAAACACACCGTGCGCAAGATCTTGAGCACTTCCTTGATGAAACCCAAGTGGAACATGGGCCGTGCGAGCTCAATGTGGCCAAAGTGGCCCGGACAGTCGTTCACTTTGCCGCCCGAGCCGCTGTACGTGCAGTCGCAGGTCTTGCACCGCGCGCGGAAGTCGCACGTGCCCATGCGCGGGTCGCCGATGCCGCCAATGACGGGGTTGCCGTTGATGTACGTCTCTGGCCGCGAGATGCCGTCGGGCACGATGCGGTCGTTGACCTTGGTCTGCTTGGTC
>JAADWA010000880.1:0-12904 GCA_023335935.1 Pythium phragmiticola
ATGGAGTCTCGCCCACTTCTTCAAACTCGCGTCGATCCACGCATCGCCGTGCTGGAGAGAACCCTTCTCCGTGGCGAGCAGCTGCTGATTGAGCTTGATCATCGCGACCAGCGTATACGGTACGATGGCAATCATCGTCGCACCGGTCGCAAGCCACAGCGTGGCTTGCTTGTTCGACGTTACCGTGAACGCTTCGTCTTTGCGGTGCAGGAGACCGACCATCACGGCCGCCGTACCGCTCAGGGTCGCGAGCGAGGCCTGCAGCGGCGCCGCGCGGCGAAACATGGAGCCGAAGAACGCCACACGGACGCTCGGCGAGAGCACAGACTGCTGGAGCGCGGGCTGCTGCACGGCGCTGATGTAGAGCGCGCTGCCGGCGAAGAGGCCGGCGGTCGTGGCGGCGCCGCCCGCGAACAGTGCGTGCGGGTCGTGAAGCATGAGTGGAGGAGAAGGCGCTTTGCGGGACCAACGAAGAGCGCTTTTGGAATGCAAACCGCCGGGTTCGGATTGGCTTGGGACAGGTCGTTCGTCTGTGCGAGAGGGGATGTTGAAGTTTACTCTGTACTGATTTGAGTTATTTATTGAGATTTTGCTAAATCAGTACTATGTATATTCCGTTGATGGCGTAATCAGATCTCAGTTGATGTCGCCCTCCCGCAAAACGTGATCAGGTCCACATTACCATCACTCTCAAATGATCCATCCCCTTTTGCAGCGAATCCAAGGGGTCTATTGGGCCGGGAGCTGCTCCTTCTCGAGAAGACAGTGGTGAGGACAGGGATCCCGTCCAGCATTCCACCTGTACGGAACGATCCCGTACCTGTACGTTCCAGTGACACCACGCCGCGGGACCATACCTCTGCCTACTCATTTGTCAATCCACTGCTTCAAGCACACTTCCGACGACCCAGCCCTCATGAAAGTACCTGCCACTTCTGCCTCCATGTTCGGAGTCGCTCTCTGGGACGCCCACGCGTCCGTGTACGAGCGAGTCTTTGAACGCTCGAGTGTCCTTTATGGCCAGGACGCGCTCGTGCTCGGCCAACTGCCGTCCACTGCTGGGACAGCGCCTCGCTTTCTTGAGGTTGCGTGCGCCACGGGCGAGTTCGCACTCACTACAGCCGCCAGGGGCTTTGACGTGACGGCGACCGACTTCTCACCAGCCATGATAGCACGGCTCGACGCCAAGATCGCTGCTGCTGCCCACCAGAACCTCAAGATTTCCACCCGCGTTGTTGATGGACAGACGCTGGAGGGCTTCGAGGACGCATCCTTTGATGTTGTAGGCTCGTTGTTTGGTGCCTTCATGTTCCCTGATCGCCCAACCACTTGGCGTTCAGCGTGGCGTGTTCTCAAGCCAGGGGGGCGTCTCATCTTCACCAGTTGGGACGCGAACACGGCCATCGTGCGGATGAGCGCGTACGTGCTCGATCACGCTGCCAACAAGCCAGACACTGAGGTCCTCGATCACCTCATGGCGGGTGGGCCGAACCCCAGGTTTGCGACGGAGATGTTTCGTGGAGAACTCAAAGAGGCGGGTTTCGAGAACGTTCGCGTACACAGTGTGGGCCACCCGATGTGTTTCCACAGCGGCCAGGAGTTCGTGGAAGGCGTGCTCGACAACGTCGTCTTCAAGTCCATGGGTGGCTTCAAGCAGCCGGCTTCGCTCGAGCGCTGCGTCCTCGACTTTGCGCAACTCGTGCTCGACGGCGTGGACCCGTTCGGCGACGAGGCCAGGGCGTTGGCGGCTGCAAGCGCCCAGAAGACTGCGCAGAGCCATCCGCTGTGGGGCCAACCGTTTGCGATGTCGACTTTCGGCCACGTTGTGGTGGCTACCAAGCCCCTGCAGAAGTGATACGGCGGGTTTTAGCAACTGCAAGTCACATGCACAGTGTGAGTTGGTGATTACATAAATAACTGAAATCCAGACCCAATCATGTGCTAACCACTGAAGTTTAGTATGGAAGTGCGTGGTTCATCCGACTAACTGCGTATCTCAAGCAACTGTGACGGATGAACTATCGAAGCTGTTCTCGACCCGCATGCACCGTTAATGAACTATACCTTGACTCTCATTCAACATCAGCATCACCGTCTGCGCGACCTCCATAGTCTCCAGTCTCGACGAGGAAGGATCGATGGTATTTTAGGTTAGAAACAAGTGCTACCAAGCTTAGGCGGCTGTAGAACTCTAAAAGAGCGTTCAATGATACTCACTTCATCATCATCATCATCATCATCATTTTAGGTTAGTAGAGTACGATTCACTAAAAAAAAAACGTTAATGAACTATCCCGTATTCAATAGCCCTAGGGCGAGAACCCTCCACCCACTCCGTTCATCCGTGACACAGCAGATGTTGAAGTTCACAGCCTGAGTATACCGGTATATCCGGTGTGAATACCGGTATGATCAAGACATCTCAGTCAGGGTGATGTCGCCCAGACGCAAAACGTCATCCAAGAGTCGTGACCATCACTCTCAATTGATCCCATTCGTTTGGTTCCTATCCGATTAGGCCGTTCGTCCCTACCTCCCCACTGCACTGCACTCACTGCTGAATCTACTGCCACGATCTCACTCTGACAACCAAGACTCCATGAAGGCAGCGACTCTCTGGGACGCCCACGCGTCCATGTACGAGCACGTCTTTGAACGCTTCACCGTGCTCTGGGGCCACGACGCCCTCGTGCTCGGCCAATTGCCATCTACTACTGGGGTGTCGCCTCGCTTCCTTGACGTTGCGTGCGGTACGGGGGCGCTGGCAATTGCTGCGGCTGCCAAAGGCTTTGACGTGACTGCGACCGACTTTTCGCCGGGCATGGTGGCACGCGTGGATGCCAAGATCGCTTCTTCTTCCGACGCCAATCTCAAGATTTCGACCCGCATCGTCGATGGACAGACGCTGAATGGTTTGGACGACGCGTCCTTTGACGTCGTGAGCTCGATCTTTGGTGCCGTCATGTTCCCAGACCGTGCGGCCACGTGGCATTCCGCGTGGCGTGTGCTGAAACCCGGGGGACGTCTCCTCGTCACGAGCTGGGACGCCAACAGCTCGAACGTCCGCATCAGCAAGTATATGCTCGACAACGCTGCCAACAAGCCAGACGCTGTGGTCCCTGATCCCCCCACGGTGGGTAGTCCCAACCGCACGCTCGCAGCGGCGACGTTCCGTGAAGAACTCGAGGAGTCGGGCTTCCAGGATGTTCACGTCTACACTGTGGGTCATCCGATGTGTTTCCACAGTGGCCAGGAGTTCGTGGAAGGCGTGCTCGACAACGGCGGCTTTAAGTCCCTGACCGCGCACAAGCAGCCGGTCTCGCTCGGGCGCTGCATCCTCGACTTTGCGCAGCTCGTGCTCGACGGCGTGGACCCGTTCGGTGACGAGGCCAGGGCGTTGGCGGCTGCAAGCGCCCAGAAGACTGCGCAGAGTCATCCGCTTTGGGGCCAACCGCTTACGCTGCCAGCGCTCGGCCATATCGCGGTCGCCACCAAGCCATCGCTGTAGTGAGAACGTGATCACGAATACCCTTCCATATCCGTTCAGGCTATATACTGTATGAATTGATTTGAAATCAGGTGAGACCAACAGAAGCGGATCGCAAAACGCTAGTGATGACCAGCGCCGCGCACTGGGACGCGCACGCGTCAGTCTACGAGCGCGTGTGGGAACAGTCGACGCTGCTCTGGGGACACGAGGCGCTCGCACTCGCTCTGGAAGAGACGCAGCGTCGCGGTCGCCTGCTCGACGTCGCGTGCGGCTCGGGGGCGCTGGCTATCCACGCTGCCAGCCTCGGCTATGACGTGACGGCCATGGATTCATCGTCAGCGATGGTCGCGCTTCTCCGGCAAAAGCTTCTTGCCACGCCGCAGCTCCACGTCGCCACACACGTGGGCGACGGACAGACGCTTGACGGTCTCCAGGACGCGTCCTTCGACGTCGTCAGCTCCAACTTTGGCATCTTTCTCTTCCCGGACCGCGCGGCGGCCTGGCGATCAGTGTGGCGCGTGCTAGTGCCTGGAGGATGTGTGGTCGCAACGAGCTGGGATAATTCCAACTTCAACGTCCGCCTGATCGCGTACCTCATGGAGCACGCGGACGACACGCCGCTAGCCAAAGAGTACGGGGGCTTGCTCGTCGGTGTCCGGCCGGCGGTGAACCGCATGATGGCCACCGACACCTTCACGGACGAACTCGTCGAATCTGGTTTCCACGATGTCCGTGTCGACACGATCTCGCATGCGATGCACTTTCCCAGCGGACGCGATTTGGTCACGGGTGTGCTAGACAACAAGTCGTTTCTCGTGCTTGTCGGGCACAAAGAACACGCGTCGCTGCAGCGCTGCATCCTCGAGTTTGTGCAGCGCGAGCTGGATGGCGATGGATCTTCGAGAGGGAGGGATGGAGGTACGAGTGCGACTAGTGTGGAAGATCACCCGTTGTGGAATACGCCAGTCACGCTGCTCGCGGTCGCCCACGTTGCCATCGCGACCAAGCCCCACGTGTGACACTGCGGCGTCTGCAGGAGGGATGCTGCCGTGCTGCATGGGTGGACTTGAACTGATACCTAGACTCGTCCAATCAACCACAGTGGTGATCGCACCTACACCACCGGACAATCCGACCCACAACCCAAATTGTCCAAATTACGTATATTGTCCAAATTACGTATCTATTAATGAACGACACCAGAGTTCTCGAAGCTTCGTAGTGGGACACGAGACTCATAATCGTGTCTAGAAAGCTTATGGACGGAACACCCGGGTCATCAAAATCCGAGACGAGCTGATGATGAGAACCTGTATAATGTGATACCATCATTCTGTATCAGGTCAACTTTCGGCGACCATGCTGTCATTGTTCACCTCTCAAATCGTATCCTCGTCTATATATGATGTATGTATGTATCCATCTGAATCATCCAGTTCATGCGAGGCCTTCCCGCGCTCCGGGATTTGCCCCGCTCACATTGCCATTCGCCACCGCACCGTCTCAACGCCACAACCAAACCCTTCAAGACCCTCTTTTATGAAGCACCAGTTTCCGTTCACGACGTGGGACAGCGTCATTGTCTCCCACACCATTGCGGCCGTCGGCACGATCGGACTTGGCGCGCTCGTGCTGTGCATGCCCTCCGGCACGAAAACGCACCGGCGGCTTGGCCGCGTCTGGGCGGGGATCATGCTCTTCACGTCGGTCTCGTCCTTTGGCATCACGGGTCTCCGGGGCCAGCTCAGCTTTATCCACGGGCTCTCGGTCTACGTCATCTACTCGGTCTGCGCCGGCGTCTACCACATTCGCCGCAGCGACGTCGCGCGCCACCGCTGGCACATGAAGAGCTCTTTCGCCGTGACCGTCGCATCCGGTGCGTTGGCGCTCTTCATGCCCGGGCGTCGCCTCTACAATCTCGCGTTCGGCGTGCCGCCGTGGATGACCAAGCCTCACGACATGGCCTGATCCCATCACTGTTTACTAGCAATATACTGATTGATGGATGAACAGAGGATTGATTGATGGGGTCCTGTCTCTCCCTCCGACTTAGAACGACTCGCCCTTGAGGAAGCGATCGATCATGACAAAGGACGACGCCGGTTGGAACGTGGGCACCAAGTGGCCAGCGCCCGCGACGCGCACAAATACGAGGTTCTTGTGCTGCCACACGGAACCAGCGACCGTCGTCTCGCTTCCCTTGCCGTTGAGCGGGTCCGTGGGCACGACAAAGGCCGTCTCGTTCGCGGCGTTGTACGGGTCCTTGCCGTCCCACTCGAGCGCGAGCGTCCACGCGCGGTTGCCGAGCCAGTTGCAGACCAAGTCGGCGTCGCCGGCAAAGATGAGCATGCGGAGACCATCGTTGAGCAGCTCGGCAATCTCTTTGGCGTACGACCGGCCCCAGTCGCCCGAGCTCAGGAACGCGCGGTTCACGTAGTCGCCCTGGGCACCCCACACGCGGCCCTGCAGGGTCGCCGCCAGCGCGGTCGTCACAGTCTCGGATGTCAGGAACTTCTCGACCGCGCCGCCGTCTATATCGGAGCAGTCGGCGTCGCCCGAGCACGGCTGGAGTATGTTGTAGAGATTGCGCTTGGCGTCGACGTACGGTTCGAGCATCTTTTCGCCGCAAAACGCCGACGCCTCGAGGCAGCCCAAGGGGCCGTCGGCAAACGGCTGACACGTCGAGAGGCGGTGCGAGCACTCGACGCTGTCTTTGTTCATCTGCGCAATCTGCGCGTCGCTCAGGAGTGTGAGGTTGTAGTTGTTCTCGGTCGCCATCTTGACATAGTACTTGTACTGGAGCGGCAGGTTCGGGTCGCCATTGCCGATGGCCACTCCCTGCAGATTGATGCGGTGCGGAGACGTGGCGTTGGTGAGGCCGGCGGCCTTGTTCTTTTGCCAGATACGGTGCGCCGACGCCGGGATGTAGTGGCCGGCGTAGCTCTCGCCCGTGAGGAACAGCGGACGCCCCACAAACTCGGGGTGCTTGTCCAGAAAGCCGTCGAGGAATGCGTACATGTTGTTGCCGACGTCTTCGCCCGTGGTGTCGCGGTCGTCGTCGTTGTTAAAGTACGAAAAGCCCACGCCCGAGGGCTGCTCGAGCCAGATCACATTGGCGTGGTTGTTCCACGCGTACGGGTTCGACTTGACGGAGAGATCGGGCTGCACGAGGCACGGCCCGTTCTCCACGAGCAGCCCCGTGAGACTCGACGAGCCCGGTCCGCCGTTGAGCCAGACCACGAGCGGGTCCGTGTCGGCGCTCGCGCTGCGCGACTTGACGAACCAGTAGAAGTAGTGGTCGTCCTTCTTGTTAAAGAGCTTGATGTAGTCCGTCTCGAAGTCACTCTCGCCGCAGAACCAGTCGGCGCCGGCGTCGCGCTGGGCGAGCGACGAGACGCTGCGCACGTGCGCGTGGTCGCTGCTGCCGGCGTAGAGCAGCGTCGCGAGTGCACCGGCGGTGGCGACTGCCACAAGCGCACGCGTGGCCCACCCACGAGGCGCGGCGGGCGCGCCGTTGATACGCAACGGGGACGACTCGGTCGCCCGCATTCTTCGAGAGGAGAAAGAGCCTTGCGGGTGTGCAGTGGGTGGCGAAAGAAGAAGTGGTGTGGAATTCCGAATTCCACCGTCTGCGCCGCCACTTCTTCTTTCGCCTCCACCCACTGCACACCCGCAAAGCTCGGGAAGAGCACCCGAGACCTCGAAGGTTTTGGGTGTTCTTCCCGAACCTCAAGGACAAATGTACTCTGCATGGAAAGATCTCTCTTGGTCATCTTTTCATTCGTGTCCAAATGGAGCTCTTTGGTTACCGATATATAAGTACATGATGACATATCCCCCGTTTCAGTGACATCTACCATCATTCCGCGGATCATCTATATGAAGAATGACGGTACCATGTCAAAATAAGGGAGCTCTTCGCTTCGAGCGTCATCAGTCAGTCTGATCTGTACAATAGAATGCGGCGCTCGACGCACACGACGCGCCGCCAGCCGCGGTGGTGTCTATCCATGTTATCTCTGCTCACGACCGCCGCATCAATCGCGTCGGCAGCGCCGCCACCGCCCTGCGCCGCGCAGCCGTTTCTCTACGAGCTCGTCACGCTCTGCATCTGCGCGCCCTGCAAGCTGTGCCACTTTGACTGGATCTTCCTACAGTGCCGACCGCTGTACACGCCTCCACCGGACGCACCGCTGGCCGTCGACACGCCGTTCCAGCAGCCAGCGCTGGCGCCGGAAGACTGGTTCCTCACGGAGGACGAGCTCACGGCCTCGCGAGGCGGCGTCACCCGCGACGACCTCGCCGTGTGGACGGACGGTAATGCTGTCGACGTATTCACGACCACAGACGGCTTCTTCGCGTCTGTCTACCGCGATGTCGAGGCCGCGAGTGGCCCCGGCCAGATCTTCGTGTCCGGGTGGGAGGTCACGAATGTGCCCTTCCAGCCCCAGTCACCGCAGTATGAACACTCGCGGTTCCAGGCGGTGATGGGGCGCGCGCTGGACCACGGCATGGACTTGAACGTACTGATCTGGACCAACCCGTTCCACCCGCACCAAATGTCTGTGCTGCAGTCGTGGGCAAACGCGCACGCACGCGGCGCGTGGCTCTTTGACAATCGACTGCCGTATATGACGTCGTCCCACCACCAAAAGACCATTGTCATCAAGTCGCCCACACAGGAAATGGCGTACGTGGGCGGCATCGACCTCACGGGCGACCGCTGGGACACGCTCTTCCATAACAACGCGCTTCTCCGGCGGCTCCACGACATTGCGCGCAACTACGACGGCTGGATCGACGCCTCACTCAAGCTGCGCGGCCCGGCCGTGCGTGACGTCGCGGCGAATTTCGTCGCGCGCTGGAACGACCCGCGCAAGCCGCTGGCCGGTGCCGTGCCGTTTGTAAACCCCGTGCTCAGTGCAAAGAAAGCAAAACTCGAGTCGTTTGTTCTCGCGTCCAGTCATAAGGATAACGCGACGGCAGCCGTGGGCACTATGAGCGTCCAGCTCACGCGCACGTACAGCTGCAAGGACGGCGGCGGCGGGTATCCGTTCGCGCCAGAGGGCGAAGTGTCGATCCTCCAAGCACGCCTAAAGGCCATCCGCCAGGCCGTCAACTACGTGTACGTGGAGGACCAGTACTTTATCCACGTGCCGCTGCTGCTCGACGCGTTGCTCGACGTGCTGCCGCGCATCCAGGCGCTCGTCGTGGTCACGCAGGAGCTGCCGATGCTCACGTCCGCGACGGGCTACGAAGTGCTGCTCTTCCGCATGCTGCAGCCGTTGGTGGACCAGTTCCCGTCCAAGGTCTTTGTGTTCACGCCGCGGAAGAGCCTGAAGCTGTACGTCCACACCAAGGTGGTCATTGTCGACGACGTGTTCCTCTCGGTCGGCTCGGCCAACTGGAACCGCCGCAGCATGACGTCCGACTCGGAGGTCACGGCCAACGTCGTGGACCGTGAGGTACTCACCCGCACGCCCGACGGCGTGCAAGTCGCAGCGCTGGCCCGCGCGTTTCGCGTCCGCAAATTCAGCGAATTCAGCGGACTTGCTGAGACGGAGCTGGCCCAAATGCGGTTTTTAGAGGCGCTGTACGCCATGCGCGACGCCGCCCGCAATAAGACGAACGGCTCACTTGTGGAGCCGCTCACGGTGGACGCGGCGCTCTACTTTAACGTCTACCCGAGCGGCTTTGAAGACGAGATCGATGCCGACGATCTCTGTGTGTGAACTGATCAGATCTAGAACATGGCTACATAATCTGAGGCTGAGAATATCTGGCTCAACCACACCCGTATATTTCAGCCAATCATATGAGTTTGTAGCCCTTCGCACCACGTCGGGTCGTCTTGACCGCTCAGTTCGCGATTGTATACGAGACATTTAGACCAGAGGGATCTAAAATGGCGTCTAACGCGGAACCAGAGCGCACGCAAGTCTCACGCGCGGCCACCAGCGCTGCTCATGCTGCCGTCATTGTGCGTAACCGTTAGACCTCTCTCTTTTGACTTGTGATGGCGTCGCGTCTAACTGCGTAGTATTTTCATGTCGACAGGGCGACGAGGCGCTCAAGGGCAAGATGCTCGGCTCGGGTCCGATCCTGAAGAAGATTGATCAGCTCGTCGCCGAGGTCAGCTTTTAGTACGTGGCGTATTTGTTGGCATTTTTTTAGCCCGCGATAGACGCTGACTAACTGTCATGTCTTTCTCTCGCCCCCTCTATCTATCTGCAGTGTCGCGCACAGCCGCGTCGTGACCGTTGCGTTCGACACGTTCCAGCTCTTGCGGCCGATCTTCCACGGCGACTTTGTTCGCCTCGAAGGCCGCGTGCTCAGCGTCAACAAGTCATCCATTGTGTGCCAGGTACTACGGCGTTTAACCGTCCAGAATCGTCGTTAGGTCCGTTAACCCATTCTCCTGTCACTCTCGTATTATTTAGGCCAGCGTATACCGACAGGACCTGGCCACGGGCGAGTTCGAGCTCACGCACAATTGTGTCGCCACCTTCGTAGCGCTCGACAAGGAGGGCCGGCCTTTGCGCAGCCTTCCGACACTTATGGACCCGTCTCAGCCCGATGAGTGTCAGCGGCTCGCAGAGCTCGCGCAGCAGCGCAAGGAGCTCAGCGCACGGTGGCGCGAGGCTCAGAACAACGTTGAGACGCTGCGCCACGTGACTCATGCCATGATCCCTCGGTCCAGTGACATCTCATTTCCAGCGCGCCGCCTCGTCAACATTCGCGACACGGTGATCGAGACGCGCCACCCGTTTCGCGTCAAGCACGCCAACAATGGGTTTAATGTCTTTGGCGGTGTGCTCCTCGACTGGATGGTAAAGTCCATCGGTTTTAAGCGGAAGTGGTGGTGGGGACTAACCGGTCGGACTCCATGCAGGACCGCACTGCGCTGCTGTGTGCGCGCACGTTCACCAAGAACGAGTTCATGGTCACGATCGCGATGAACCGCGTCCACTTCAAGCTGCCCATCCGCCTGCGCGACATCATCAGCGTCCGCGCTCGCGTCTGCCGCGTCAAGTGCGTGCAATTTTGCGTTAGACGGCAAGGTTAGACGGGGGACTAACCGCTGTGTATTGTGTATACCGTATAGGAGATACTCGGTCGAGGTCGAGATCGTCGTATACCGCATCGACAATCGCGTGGAGCAGGTCTCCCACGCCGGCTACTTTGAGGTGCTCAACCTCAAGACGCTGGACCGCCCGACGCAGCGCCTGGAGATCCCTCTGGACGTGACGGCCGACGAGTCGGACCAGGACGGCATGCGCGCGCTGCTCAAGGCTCACCGCCGACAGCTCTTTGAGAAGGACGACGCCGAGCTGCTCCAGATGCCGCCTATTCCGCTCTCCATCTCCAAGAAGTTCACGCTGCCGGCCAAGCTGTAGAGAGAGAGTGAGAGAGAGAGAGAGAGAGAGAGAGGAACGGAGTCCGTCCCGACTCGGCCGGTACTGTGCTTGACTATCATCATACCATTCCACCGTTCATAGAGTCAGTATCTTTTCATAATTCCTCTCATGTGTTTGATGGACGCAGACACCCACAGCATACGTTGGTAGAGCTTTGATCCCGACCCGTACACTTCTCTCGTACTAGTACCCATCGACAGAGACGCCTCCCCTCCAGCCTAACGTCACAAAGGAAGGTGCTTGATAACGGGCAGCGAGAGAAATTCGGAGCCTGAGTCGCAGGAGGTAGTTGATGCGATGTCCTACACACATCACTAAATGAAAGCGGTAGGACAGACATCGTGGAAGGGCATCAAAAACGTATATTACGACACGTTGACTGCGTCTTCATCCAATAACTAACACAGACGGCTGAACAGAAGAGACTACTACGATGGGTTGACCCCCGACACTTAGCAGTGCACCTTGCCCGTGGACATGCAGTTGGTCACGGCGAACGGGACGCCGTTCGTGCACTTGCCAGTGGCAATGTCGCCGCGGTCCACCGGCTCAAACTTGGTGCGCCAGTAGCGGACCCAGATGCCGTCCTTATCAAGGCTCTCGTAGCGGAAGCGATCGCGACCCATGGTGATCTCCGACTGCACGCGCTCAGCCACGCTGTAGGCGCAGGTCCTCGACGACGAACCGATCCAGCACGCTACCTGCTGACATTCTTTGCGGTTACCCTTGATGATATCGGCGATAATGGGCGCAGCGACGGCGGCGATCTGGAAGGCCACAACCACGCTCTCGACGACTTGGAGTTCCCGACCGTCCTCGTGGACCGACTCAAACGTGAGCGCCTGGGTGGCGTTGGCGTCTGTGTAGCCGGGCTGGTTTACAATTGTTGGGATAGCGTCCGGGCCATGCAGCGCACGCGGCTCTTCAGCAAATGGAATGGTCTCGTCCAGGCCTTCGTGTGCCTGGACCGAGGCAAGGGCACTCGAGGCGAGCGCGAGCAAGGCGAGTGGCTTGAGTGCGAATTGCATGGTGTTGGGTGTTGGCGGTGAAGGTGATCGCTTGGTGGGAACTTGCGGAATGGCCGATGTGTTCAAGTGCACAGAGAGCTTGTTGTAGACTGTCGTCGCTTCCCGCAGTGTGATAGCCAACTGCTCTTTGCAGCAATCCACTTTGCCACGTTCGAAGGCGTTGGGGCAGATATGCTTCTATGATCTCCAATAACCTATCAGCCACACGGGTCTTCAGAAATTCGTCCTGGCATAGCGATGGGGCCACCCGGCGGTGGTTCAAGGAAGCGCGGCTGCCAGCAGATCTCGTGTGCACAGACTTCGTGTGGTGCAGTGGTCCAATCTGGGACCGCACGAAGCTGTTTGCCTACAAAATCTGTGCGGCCGGATCTTGAGGACACATCGTCGCCACAAGTCCCTTCCAAATGTCTTCAGTTGCCCCCACCAGCTAATGGGTCAGTACACTCCACCAAGATGCGCAGCGATCCTCTTGATTGACCGCCAACTCAAAGTTGAAGTGAGGCTGACTCAAGAAACAACAAATTGAAGAATCACGCAGTATTTTGACTTCAACGTTATGACGTAGACCTCGTAATTATGTGAAAGAAAGGCGGCCACTTCAACTACATCTTGTAATCTCATCCAATCGAGGGCCTTTCCCAAATCGCCAGCTGGAGCTAGTGAACAAAACCGTACGGGCCGAGGGGAGGAACGCCCCCTTTCGGACCAAACCGCCCTCCTCGAATCTCTCTCTCCTTCTCGCTCCCTACAATGCGGATCTGTCCATCGATCACTACCACATGAATACATTCGTCAGTTTCAAATCTCCATCCAGCAGTCGACATCTCCCCATCGTCCTCATCGGCTGCTCCCATCGACAACCATGAAGCTTCTCTCTGTGGGACTCATCCTCTCGGCCGCCACCGTCGACGTCTCACTCGCCAATGTTGATGAGCAGCCGCATCAAATGCACCCGCACCACCACTTTG
>JAADWA010000881.1:0-12891 GCA_023335935.1 Pythium phragmiticola
GTTGGTTGTTCGCTGCGCTTACTCTCGCCATGTCTCTGGATCGCAGTCTCACTGATACGGAGTGACCAGCTGGCTGTACATGGTCAGGTTGCAGGCTCGTGCATCAATCTGCATAGACAGGACACGGTCGGCAGTGCCCGGTAACACGACCGAGCCGGTGCGGCCGCCGAGACGGTGCTTAGAGACGTTGTCGAGCGACTTCAACACCGGTGACAGTCACAGAGTTGCAAGCGCCCGCAGTCGCGTGGCAATTGTGGGCAAACCACATCGCCAGCACCCTCGACCGCACCCAGTGGGAACGTATGCTTGACCAACCCCCTCCGACGCATGTCACTCCTTTGTTTACTGCAAGTGAGTCTCGCCATGACGAGCACACAAGGCGGCTGATTCGCTCCTCCAGACTTGCTCGAGACATGGTCGATGCGTCACTGGAGGATTTGCATCTCCTCCGCAACGACATGCAGCGCCGATTGGATGAGATTGAGAGAGCGCTGGAATCCTGCAAGCGCGTGATTGAGGGTTTCATTGCAAACCTACCTATCACGGCAGCCAGCGACATAGACGATCCGTTGGATCGCATGGAGAACGTTGATGATGTTGAGCATCAGTGAATTGTCTATGTATCATTGGGTTCTCTCTCATCGAAGCCTAAATTTTGATCCTCAGTGCCATCTATATTGTCGAATCCTGGGACTTGCCGCTTTTCTTTTGAGAGGGGGCCTGTTGGGTCGAAGACTCCGCTGATCTTCCACCCGCAGTGAGCAAACACGTGTGCCATAGAGTAGTCTTCGAATTGTTGGAACGTATTCGCGATAAAGGGAAGAAGATCACGCCCACTGGCATCTTGGTAATGGCGCTGGAAAAATCGCTTGATGTCGCCAAACATATACTCGATGTGGTTAAAAAATGGGCTGTACCCGGGAAGAAAGATAGGAACCACGCCAAGACTTCGAAGATATTGCAAGATCTCTGTAAACAGTAATGGGGTCTGAGGTTTCAGATATTACCGTATCGCAAACGCAGCAATCGCGGGTTCGAACCCATCGAGAAGCACTCTGCATCCCTTTCTCGCAAAGAACTTGTCGCGAAGTATCACGATATAATTCGGCGTTGGTACATAGTGGCTGCTGAGGAGGTTCGAACAGGATGCAAGCGAATAGACCACTCTGATTCCCTTGCAAACCTGGCGTCTGAAGTCGACAAAGTTTCCATGGTTTCCGCCCTACGCCATTGGACTTGGCGAACATGGTTCTCTGAGCGTCCATTTCAAAGATTCTTCTCGTCACAAAGAAGGAATCAACTAACGTATTGCAGCAGATTACCAGTTTTTGGCGGAAAATGGCGCAATTGCCAATCAGAGAATCCAAAACAAAAATACAGGTCACTTATTGGCGGGATTTTTATCGCAGCAGTTTATGGTTGGAAACGAGCCAAAGCGTACTTCCTGCGCGCAAAAAAAAGCGCGAACGAGAAGAATCACAGGGCGCTAGTCTTGGCCAACTACATCGATCATTTCGCAACAATCGTCAAGCGCCGCAAGCTCTGGACGGAGGAAGACCTGGAGAAGGCGCTCCAGGCGTATGCCAACGGATGGAGGTCCCCCGCATCCTCGAAAACAGCAGCATCCCGGAGACAACGCTCCGCCGCAAGATTCACAAGCTTGTCGTCGATATCCCGGACATGAAGCCAGGACCAGCGCCAGTTCTCGGCAATCAGACGGAGGATGACATCTGCGCTGGGCGTTGGGCATGCAGCGTGACGGCTATCCGGTGTCGCGCGACTTGCTCATCGCCAAGGGCAAGGAAGTCGACGCATCTATCTTCGGCAAGACGCGTGCGGCCGGGACGATATGCCGCGGCTGGTGCGGTCGTTTTTGCGCCGCTATCCCATTCTCACAACGAGGAACGCGCAGCATATCAAGCGCGTGCGAAACGAGATCTCTTTCCTCGCTGTGGTGGCTTTCTTTTGGCGTTGTGCGCGCGCCATCATTCTCTAGGGTCTCGGTGCAGATCGCATCTGCAACATGGATGAGACGGGGTTCGTCCAGAACGCCAAGTCCCGGAAGGTCGTCGCTATGAAGGGCTCATGGAATGTCTGGTCGCGCACCGTGGAAGCTAGATTCCACTTGACGATGCTAGTTGCAGGTTCTGTGGCCGGTTTTCTTGTGCCGCCGCTATTTATCGTTCCAGGCAAGCGACTGAGTCGAGACATCATGGCGTCTTGTGGAATTCCTGGCGCCAAGATTACGACCGCAGAGACCGGGTTCATGACGACCGACATCATGGTATTGTGGATTAAGCATTTTGCCCGCTCTGTCCCGGCTGACATCCAACGACCTCTCATGCTTGTGCTCGACGGTGCTGGCAGCCACATGGATGAAGCCATCGACCAGGCGGCAGCCGAGTTTGGCATCGTGTTGGTTCAGTTGCCGCCCAACGCAAGTAATCTCTTCCAGCCGTTGGATGTCGCAGTGTTCAAGGGTGTGAAGGCCGTCCTCAAGGAAGCTATCTACCGTTATATGATCAGCACTGGCTTGATGTCCATCAGCAAGAAGGACGCTGCCATGCTGGCTTCTGAGGCGTGGAAGAAGGGAGTCCAAGCAACACCCGAGAATATGACGGCGGGATTCAAGGAGGCTGGCATTTGGTCGATCAACGTTGGCGCAATGCAAAGTCGGCTCGCCAAGTTCCGCAACAACGGCATCCCGCAAGACATTCCGGAGCCTGTGTGGCTCGCTGTGCGAGAGGTCATTCGCTCCGAATTGCTCCTACTCCCGCCGAGGCCCAAGACAAAACAGCGCCGACGTAAGACTGTCGACGTCAAACGTCGCCTTCTCACGAACGACGACCTCGAGATGTCGGACGGGTAGGCCTCGATGGCTGCCGTGCACCGGGGGACGCTTCAACCCGGAACCCCAAACCAGGCAAGACCACAAAGGATTCGCTTTGGGCACAGCAACCATGGTCGACCACAGTCCGCTCTATTTTCCATGAACTGACTGATACAGTATATCTCTCCACGTTACCATGTACCATCTGACCAAAAATCACCTCTATAGTGCACTGTGATCGAAATACTGGACCTGCCATAATCTGCTGTGTCGAATTTCATGTTTCGGCTAAACTAGAAGAAGCACGTATGGATGGCTTAGACTCTCGTAAGCACCTGTTAATGCACCATTAAAGCAGCTTTCACTTCGTACCAGTCCTGACCCGATTGGAGCAAAACTGTTAAGATGCCAGACAAAATCCTTAGGTATACGTTTTAGACCCATAATCTGGTGAAATACGTTACTGGTATACTGTATAGTCACGACCACAAGCAGACAAAGACTCGGTTCTGAGTCTGATGCGTCTTTGATCGTTAATATAAGGCGAATACCATAAACAACTGAAAGACCTATATACGGTTAACGCCGAATTATAGACCGGTTCTGTCTGCGACCAATCAGACCATTTTTGCAAGATGTGGACACGATGGCGCATCGCGCGACCGGCGGTGGGCCGCATTTCCACGGCAAGCAGCACGGCGCTGCAGCGTCCAGCGTGGATCCAAGTGCGTGCAACTGGTGCGGCTGGTCTTCCGCTCCATGAACGTGCCTTTTCGGCCACGAACGGATCCATACAAGCCGGGCAAACGCAAGAAGAAGGTGACTTCCACGTGCGAGCCCGCCGCAGTATTGGCGATTTCTCGCGTACGATCCGCAGCGCTCGCTCAGCCGAGGATCTCACGGCGATGTGGTCGATCCTCTCTCGGCACGAGCCCGTGGTCGCCGTGGACGGCGACGGGCTGCGGCCCGTGGGCTCGCTTGTGGAGCCGCTCGACGAGACGTCGCCGCGGGTCCAGATCCCCGCCGACTCGTTCGCCGTGCGAATGGTGCCGGCCGCCGAAATGCTCTCGCTGGTGCGCCAGGGCAAGCGCAGCACGGTCGTCGAGATCTCGCCGCAGTGGAAGCCGCTGCCGACTGAGCCGGATACCGGTATCGATAGTGCCGAGAACGCCAAGTCTTCTCTCAAGGCGTTTGACACGGTCACCCCCACGGACGGCGTCGTGCTGGTGAGCGAGCTCTTTGTCGTGCGCAAGATCCTCGGTGCGCTCTCGCGGATGGAGCGTCATGCCGAGTTCACACAGTTCCTGGAGGCGTACGAGGCCGCGAGTCTGGTCGTTCGCTCGGGAAGCGAGGACGCGCTTGTTGAAGAACTCATGGCAGTAGGGGACCTCATGGATGCGCAGTACATCGTCTCCCTTGGGAAGTTGAGGGAATCCGCCAAGATGCTCGAGCGGTTCCAGCAGCAAGGCGGCGGAGACGTGAGCAGGATCCTCGGGTCCAGAGAGGCCCTCGCCAGTTTGCTGGAAGCCTGCATGATGGAACGAAATGGAGGCCTCGCGCGCCGCATCATGGACGATGCCCTTGATCGCTCCGCCCTTTTCACGCTCTATCCCATGCCGTTCACACGCGCGCTGAAGGCGTGTCTACGCGGGGAGACCAAGTCGCTTGAGGGGCTGCAGCACGCCACGCACATTTACCGCCGCATGGTCCACGAGGTCGGGTACATTCTCCTGCCGACCGAGTGGAGTTTGCTGTTCAACGCCTGCGTCTACCTGGGGCAAAAGGACCTCGCTATTGAGATCTTCCGTGGGTATCGTGCTCACGGCATAGCGCCGTTCCAGAAACGGTTCCAATTCGCGATACGCATGGCGTGCCGCCATGCGCAGTACGACGTGGCCGTCGAGATGGCGCACGCGTGGATCGAGATCGAAGCCCAGCACCAGCCGTTCTGCAAGCCCGTGTCGCGAGAAGACAAAGTCCGTCGGCGACGGCGCCGAGCAGACGAGGCCGAGTGTCTCAACAAGATCCTGTGGGAGATGCTCAAGCAGCACCCCACGCGCGAGCACATTGAGCAGGTGCTAGTCGCCATGCAGTCGCAAGGTTTCCACGCTGGTGCCCTCGTGATACGTCGTGTCGTGACCCATTTCTTCGCAGCTGCCACAAGCGACGAGGACCAACTCGCCCCCGAGGCTGTGCTCTATCGGTTCTTTGAGTTTTGGGAACGCGTCCCCGACACGATCCAGCGCACCAGTTTCGTCTTGCATCTCGTGCTGGAGGAGTGCGCGTCGCGCGGCTGGACCGACCAATGCGAGCGCGTGCTTGAGTACGCGCTGGAGAATGAGCTCGAGCTCCCGCTCGAGAGTACGGTCAAGCTCATGGATCAATACGCAGCCCGGGGCCAGATTGACGACGCCATCAAACTCGGCGAGCTCGTGCTGCGGCCCAAAATGGAGAGAATCATCGCAGAGGCGGCGCCCAAGAACAAGCACAACAACAGGAAACAGAAGAGGCAGATGAACCGCGGCGACCAGCCACGCGTTTCGCTCCCGGACTCGTTCTTTGAGAGTCTGCTGCGGTGCTACTTGTTCCGTGAGCGCTTCGAGGATGTCGTGCTCGTGGACAATGTGTTCCGGCTCACGGCGCGTCGCAGTGGTAAGAACGCCGCGCTCACGACGATCCTGCGGGACGCACGGGACATGGCAAACTAGCTTCTACCATGCCACAGCGGCATCGAGATAATGTGGTGCCCCGACGCAGTTCATCATGCCAGTACGGCCAATGGGGTATTTCGAGTAATACAGCAAGAAAGATTTCGCGCACGCTGGAAGTGGGAACTGATGGTCCAAGCAAACAGAAACAATCCAGAACGCCACACAAGGGGACTAACACATGATTCCATTACCAGCTTCCTATTGAGCATGAAGAAAACACACTGCAGAGGGACCAAGCCAACTGGAGCGTGATCAGTAACCATCGTCCGACGCGTTTCGGTACGATCCTCCTCCTCCGCTACCGCTGCCGTACATACCGGTGTTGGTGCTGCGGTTCCCCGACGGGTTTGACGGGTACGAGTCGTCGCCAGCGTAGTCGCGGTCCATCGAACTCGCCTTGGAACTGCCGCTGTACCCTTGCGACCCAGAGCCTGCGTACGTGTCGTCGCCGCGGCCTTGTCCATAGGAACCGCCGCTGCGTCCAGCATTCGAACTGCCACTGCTACTGCCTCCAGCATACGAACTGCTTCCCGAGCCACTGTACGAGCCTCCGCTTCCAGCCGTGTATTCGCCACGGCCACTCGTGTACGAGTCATCACGGTTGCGATCGTAGCCGCGTGACGTCGAGCCGCTGTAGCTTCCTCCGCTGCGATCGTCTTGCTGCTGCGAGCGGTCCTGGTCCGACTTGCCGGTGCCCTTGATCAGCGACGATGTCATGCCGATGCCGTGGGCGATCGGGTTGTCGGTCAGGAAGCTGCCCGAACTCTGCTTGTTGCGGTCGTTGTCGTACTCACGCGAGTCGTCGCGGCGGCCGTAGCTGCTGTCGTCGTCGCGCTTGTGGTGGCGGCCACTCGTGCCGGCGCCGTACGTGTCGTCGCGGTTCATTGGCGGTGGCGCGTCGTCCGGGCGGCGGTCGTTTTCCGATTGGTTGTTGCCCATTCGCGTGGGCGAGGCTCGGGGCTTTGTTGGGGGTGTTCGGAACAGCGCAGAACTGCGAATGAAGCATGTTCTGACCTCTTGAAAACCTCGCCTTTGACTTACTGGGGACGTTTCCAACCGTGCGATGCCGACTTTGACTTTTCCTGTCCCGACTTGAAGTTCTTCCTGTGGGACCGGGCAAAGTGGTTGAAGTTTTGACGTCGCAACTTCAACAGCAGATCATGGCTGGTCGACATTTGTCTCGGAGCAACACACATCGTGGCAAAACTGATGCTGAGACCCTCCCCTCTTCGCCCATTGTGTAACCCTCACTTTGTCACTATTGTAGAGCTGTTTAAAAAACACACACACTTTGTTATGGGCTGTTCATCGGCTTGCACACTGCAAACCAAGGCGGGAGTTGTCCAAGCCAACGTTCATACTAGTATCGACAAACAGTGACAAAGGAACACCATGGTCTAGAAAATGTGTACTACCGCGCAAATGGATGACATCTCGCGACGGCTCTTCATGCCGCTCATTCTGCTGGTCAACTACACGCTGCTGCTCTGCCTTCTCACGTTCTACATGGTAAGTCAGAACAGGAAGTGTCTACTCGTTGCCCGCTTCGAACTGTGGCCGATCAGTACCAACGGGCTGGTGCTCGATTTACTGCTCGGATTCCTTGTCTGCCACAACGTACACTGCCCCCGGGCGAGAGCGGCTCGAGCTTGTCTTGCAACGCGGTTGCGCCGACGGAGTCGTGTGGGCGACCGAGGCTCTACTGTCGACAGACGCTCTTTGAATCTTTGTCCGTGCGGTGACCCAAAGACACCCAGCTAGTGTAACTCGGCTCCACAGTGCGAGGGCCGACTCCCAGGACAAGCCGATCACTACCTCGAGTACTGCGAACGGTACCTGGTGGGTCGTATAGAGCACGTACAGGCACACTTCGAGCTTCCGGTTCTCCCACATGTCGCGCCACCCGCGCGAGGCAATGATGTAGTAATACCGAAACACGAAGATGAACGCGAGTGTGGTGTTCTCGCACACGTTGGGCAGCATTCGCTCAAATTTCTCAGGGAGAACGTCCCCAACGATCACGTTTACGAGCGAAAGCACGACCAGTGAACAGTCAACGACGATGAGGACTTCAGCCACGTACGTGAGGATGATCACAGTTCGGAACTTGATCTTTCGGTTGAGGTCGTAGCCGATGATTGTGATCTGCAGCAGGAACGTGAGGCCGCAGCATGCCTCAGAGACATCGTTGAGGTGGCTAAAGGTGTGGTCGTCGGGATCAGCGAACGGGACGAGACAAGCGACACCGAGTGAGGCAACCGCGAAGAGTAAGCGTACGCGCCATTCGCTGCGTCTCACCCAGTAGAACGTGAGAAGGTACATCAGCAGCGTGTAGTTGATCAGCAGAATGAGCGGCATGAAGAGCAGTCGCGAGATGACACCCAGTTGTGCGGTCTTAAACGTCGGCCAGCCCATGGTGTACCTTTGTCGTCACTTGGTGTGACGAGCGTCCCCTGCTGCTGGAACGAATTGCCCAACTGGTAAGAAGAGGAAGGGATGGCGAACTGGCGTGATAAGAATAATCAATGGACCAGCGGCACAACGAAGCCAATTTTGGGCGAGAGCAACTCCAGATCACACGAAGTAGACGCCTCAAACTTATTGCTCTGGTGGTTGATTGGCTTGCTCCAACATCACTCCCGTGTTGTAGTGACCTTACACCAAGGATGACGTTCTGGACTGGAGAACACAACATTTTGAGTATATTCACCACGGTCCCGACTGCTTTCGTCGTGCTTTCCCCTGATCTACTCCTCATCGTCTTCAAAGTCGTAGTAGCTCCACGGCTCGAACGGGTCCTCCCAGTCTTCGAGTCCCTCTTCCTTGCGGTACTGGTCCATCTCGTTGTCCGTGAGGAGACACGCATCGAGCGCCGCACGGATAGCCGCGATCTCGTTCTTGGCCTTGTCAAAGCGGCCGATAAACACGATCTCCTGGCCGCGGTCACCAAACTCGAGTGCCATAAGTTGCTCGTAGTTGGGCAGCGCCTTCATGTCACGGGTGCGGCGTTTCTCAGGGAACGCCTCGATCCACATGCCACCATTCGCCATCGTACAGTAGAGACCGGCCTGCGACCACGTGCCGTAGTTCTTGGGCCGCGTGCCGAGCCAAAAGACGCCCTTGCTGCGCAGCAAGTTCTTGAAGAGACCGTGCTGCTTGTTGTGAAGCCGCTCCCGCAGCGTCTCTTCGTCCAACGGCTGCGGGACCTCGTCCATCTCTTCGTCTCCTTCTTCATCATGCTCGTCCTCCTGATCGGTTTGTTCTTCTTCCTCTTCTTCCTCGTCGACGTGCTCGTCGTCCATCGGTGGCGGCGGCAAGTCGGGACTCTCGACGATCACAAACTCTTTCTGGATCAGCTCCCCGAGGCGCAGCGGATGGAACGGACGCCGCGCCGAGTACAAGAACGAGCCAATGCCGTACTCTTCGGTTTCCGGTGTGTGCGGAACGGTGAGCGACTCGAGCCATCCCTCGCGGGCCTGCGCTCGCTCAAAGCTGAACCGCTTGGTGCCCAGCAGCTGCTTGGGGTCCACTTTACCCTTGACGCTTGTGAGGATCTCCGCGTACGTGTTGAACTTGCGGATGACCTTTTCGATCTGCTGCAGCTCCGCGGGCGGTACGAGGTCCGTCTTGTTGAGCACAATGACATCGGCAAACTCGATTTGATCCACGAGCAAGTCCGTGAGCGTGCGCGTGTCCTGCTCGGGCAGCTCGTTCTTGTGTTCCTCAATCTGCGCGAGCATGCGGTGGTCCTCAAAGACCTCGAAAAAGTTACCAGCGTCGACGACCGTCACACACGTGTCGAGCTCGGCAATGTCCTTGAGCAGCGGCAGCTTCTGTCCGTCGCTGCTCACGGCCGAGAACAGCTCATCCACTTGCATCGTGGGCAGGCCCTTGCTCTTCTTGTCCTTGGCCGTGCCGTGACCATGCGTGTGCTTGGGCTTCTTCGTCTCCCGGTCGTCGTCTTCCTCCATGTCACTTTGGGTTGCTTCTTCCTCGGGCAGCTCAAAGGCAAAGGTCTCGGCGACTTGCATGGGCTCACTGATCCCCGAGCTCTCGATCACAATGTAGTCGACCTCGCCGCCTTTCGCGATGCGCGCAATCTCTTCAAGCAGATCCACACGGAGCGTGCAGCAGATGCAGCCGTTCTCGAGCCGCACGAGCTGCTCTTCGCGCTTGAGCACGCCCGACTTGGCCACGAGGTTGGCGTCGATGTTGAGCTCGCCCATGTCGTTGACGATCACAGCGACACGCAGCTTGTGCGACTTGTTCTGCAGGATGTGCTGCAGCATGGTGGTCTTGCCGCTTCCGAGGAAACCCGACAGCAGCGTCACGGGGATCAGCTTCTTTGCCTTGGCGTCGGACACGCTAGTCGCGGTGCCGGCCGACGCCGTCTTGGTTGGGCTCGTGGTCACTTGAGGCGCCATTTTCGATTGTGAAGGAAGCGGGAGGAAACCCTGTGGCACCATTAAGATCGCGTTGCAGCCACTCATTAATGGTCAGTGGTTCAATCTAATCATCGTTCGTAGAGCTTCCCTCTTGCTCTTGCCCAAGATCATTCACAGCGAGACAAGTCATCCCTCCTTTTTACCAACCACGCCGCCATCGGACAAGTCGTACTACTGGTATTTTCATAGTAACAGAGCGTCACTTAGGACTGGACCACCAATACGGTATGCGTGCAAGGGAGAGGAGGGAAGACTTCAACGTTGAGCGACTGCCGTCGGACAACACGCGACGGGCTTTCCGGCGGTGCCTGTACAGTGTGTAGCGGGGAGCCCATGCACACTATTATAGATAATACCCTTACATATCGTATGCTCTACCGGATGTGAAATTCAGTGTAATCGGTCTTTGAGAACTGATAATACGGATAGAGAACATGCTTTTTACGAATGCCATATTGAAAGTATTCATGATGGCTGCTCTCACCATAATATGGTGAGATATTATCTCCGACGACGGCTTGAACAGCGACGGGTCATCTCTACTCCGACGACGGGATCCGGCCAGTCCCGCCATCGGATGAGAATTGACGTTATTACTCAAGTACTAGCATTTACTGCAGCACACCAGGATCCAAGAACAGCTGACCAGTTTCCTCAGGGCGATCGTCGCGACAGCGCACCCACGAGCTCAGGGCATTGCGCGGACCAGCATGTCGTCGTCCACAGCTCCCCACACCTCGACGGCATTGGCACCGTCCAGGCGGATACGGTACGGGTTTCCTTCGTCCCAGATCTTGATGATCGTGCCAGCCTTGTACCCACCACGCACGCGCGCTTCGACGCGATCGCCCACGCTGAACCGCAGGGCGCCGGCCTTGCAGTCCAGAAAGCCCTGTGTGAGCTGCTCGCGGTCGAGATCTTTCCCAATGAACACGAACCGCGACTCGCGCGTCTCGTCCAGCACCCATGGTGTAGTAAAGTTGCCGTCGAAAAGCATGTGGACGCCCTGGAACACAAAGCGCTGGTCCATGCCCATGACGTGGATGACGCCCTTGTAGCGCAGCAGGTCGTTGCCCTTGGTCACGAGAAGCTCCTGGATCCAGTCCTGCAGCTTGCCCAGGTTCACAGGCTCAGTCATCTTGAAGCCAACCGACGTGACGGACGTATCGTGCTCGTGGTCTATTTTCTCCAGAAAGTCGGGCTCCTTGACGAGGATCCGGTCGAGATCAAAGCCCTGGATGTTGAGCAGAGACATCGGGTCCACTTTACACTGGTGGCACTGGACAATGTCGACCGTCTCGTTGATCTTCCGGATCTCTTTCGTGATGGTCAGAAGCTCTTCGTTGGAGACGAGATCAATCTTGTTGAGGAGCACACGATCCGCGAACGCGACTTGCTCGACGCTCTCGTTCTCAACTCCCTCGGGCTTGACCTCGAGCAGGTGCTGCAAAATGTGCTTGGCGTCCACGACCGTGATGATGCCGTCGAGCTTGCATCGCTGCGAGATCGTCTCGTCCACAAAGAACGTCTGCGCCACCGGCGCCGGATCGGCGAGCCCCGTCGTCTCGATGAGAATGCCGTCCAGCTGCCGGTCCTTCTTGAGGATCTCTTGGATGATGCGGATCAGATCACCGCGCACCGTGCAGCAGATGCAGCCATTGTTCATCTCGACAATGTCTTCCTCCGCATTGTACTTGCGCTGGCGAATGAGCGCGTCGTCGACGCCAACTTCGCCAAACTCGTTCTCGATGATCGCAAACTTCATGCCGTGCTGCTCGGTTAGAATGTGGTTGAGCAACGTCGTCTTGCCGCTGCCGAGAAAGCCCGTGAGGATTGTCACGGGGATCAACTTGGGCGGGGGCATGACACCGACT
Source organism: Pythium phragmiticola (assembly GCA_023335935.1). Classification (NCBI taxonomy): domain Eukaryota; phylum Oomycota; class Peronosporomycetes; order Pythiales; family Pythiaceae; genus Pythium; species Pythium phragmiticola. Next base: position 11,861 of record JAADWA010000881.1, read on the forward strand.
TTCATGCCTTCTTCGGCTGGGGACGCTGTGGTGGGGTATTGGCGAGTTGGGAAATGACGCAATTGCGCGTGGGGCTGTAGTCAATGGGGGTCGAGCCTGCCGTCGTCGGAGCATATCACTGGCGGCTACTCAGGATTATCCGACGGCGTTCGTGGATGTTGAAGCTTTAAATATAGTTCAACCATTGCAGCTCGTCCTACGCGTACTAGAACAGTAGCCATTTTTGATTTACGATGCGAACAAGGAGCCCCAGATAGATGAGACCGGTTGTGTATGGGTCTCAGCAAAATGAGCCCACCTTTTTCCAGTGGTTCTTCCAATCTAAATATGGATCAGGCCCGCATTAGGAGTCGATCTGGGCACATTTGGAGACGTAGTCTCGGCCAATAACGTCGACACGACAAGCAATAAGCCTAGGTGGGCCATGAGCTGGACGACGTTTACGACCGCACAGATGGACGCCATCTCGCGGCGACTCTTCATGCCGCTCATGCTGCTGGTCAACTACACGCTTTTGCTCTTCCTGCTCATGTTCTACTGGTCGAGACGCCACCAAAACCGCGTGCGCTTGATGTTTGCTGTTGGCGCACTGGGTGTTGCGTGTCTCGTCCCGTTCGCTGACCCCGACGACCACACCGTCAGCCATCTTAACGATGTCTCTGAGGCGTGCTGCGTGCTCACGTTCCTCGTGCAGATCACGATCATCGGCTACGACCTCAACCGAAAGATCAAGTTCCGAATGATCTTGGCCCTCACATACGCGGCTGAAGTGCTTATCGTAATCGACCTGGTGGTAATGCTGCTTTCGCTTGCAGACGCGCTTCGTCCGGAATTTCTCCCCGACGAATTCGAGGAAATTGTGCCCAACCTATGCGAGAACATCACGCTCGCGTTCATTTTCGTGTTCCGCTACTACTTCATCATCCTCTCGCTCGGCTGGCGCGACGTGTGGGCGAACCGCAAGCTCGAGTTATGTTGGTATCTGCTTTTCGCCACCCACGAGCTGCCTTTCATGGTGCTGGAGGACGTGA
>JAADWA010000882.1:0-12870 GCA_023335935.1 Pythium phragmiticola
TGTCCAGGCCTCGTGGTCTATGCCTATGACGAAGATGGCAAAGAGCAGAATCTTAAAGGTCTACTGCAGTCGACGTCATCGCTAGTGGATTTGGCGGCCTCATGGATGCCGCCGCTCGAGACGTGGAAGGAGTTCCAACTCCCACCCTCAAGTCAGAAGTGACGACGCGGTCACCAACAAGCCGCCGTGATACAAACTCACACCATGGCTGAATGAAGATCGCTCAAGTGGCGCATGTCAGGATGCTCGTAGGTTCTCAAGTGTCATACCATGGTTGATTTCTCTTATGCACTCAATGAATGAATGATTTTACGTTGTGGCAGGTGACTCATGCTGCAGACTCGATACTGGCGCTTTGGGCTGGACGAAACTAGGCAGAGAACCCAAATATTCTTGTTGAGGCAGTTGTACAGATCAAGTAGAAAGAGAGAGAGAGAGAGTTCTCGCGTCCTCTAACTGGTGGAAGGCTTTTCTCGATTCTCTTTTCCAGACGCTGGGACTTCACGCCGCTGGCTACAGCGTTGTATTGAGACGAAGTGTTTGTACCACTGTCTGGGAATATCATGGTACAAACGATGTACCTCGATGCAGCGCTCACGCACACTGGCGGAGCAAGCTGCTTTTCATCTGGGTGGTCTCCAACAACAAGCCATAATACGCTGGAGTGCTTGCTCCAAAGTCGCACGTCGCAGCGAGCTAGAACTGAGTTGGACTGCGTGGCGACGGCTCTTCGAATAAGGAATCTCGGCGGATCGCCCAGGTACAACGTGACCAGAAGTTGGACCCCGGCAATGAGTCAATGGTGGTACGCCTGTCTATCACGAGCCCAAGCAACCGTGAGAATGCGTGGTGATCGCGGGAGAGGGAACGATTCAAAGATTCACCGTGGGATATTCATTTCTAGAGATCTTATTGTACATATCGGCAGTGTACCCACTGCAGCCCATCACTGATATATAAGTTATGACAGGTTATTCATGTACTGTTCGTGAGACCATAGAAGATTTTCCAGCACTTCGTCGGCGCATTTATCCGCATACTGAGGGAATGCCCAGGACTCACGGTGTCTGCCTATGACGTAAAAGGTCATGAGAAGGATCTGAACGATCTATTGCAGTCGACTTCTCCGCTGGTGGGTTTGGCCACGTCATGGATGCCGCCGCTCAAGACGTGGAAGGCCTTCCAACTCCCAGCCTCATGCCTGAAGTGACAGCGCGGATGCCAAAAATCAACGGTGTGATGCAATCACCAAACGTTGATTGAGTGGATGTTGCTTAACGGGTAGTCTTCTTTATGACTCAATGAAGTGGATTGTTTTTGTTGTGTGGTGTTTGGGGACCTAGATATCTTGTGACTCAAGTCCGAACGAGCCTCCACGACAAGTAATCATCTCAACACTGACGAACCATCGTAGTGTCGTTGAACTCGACGCCGGGCGATAACGTCAACCTGCGGTACATTGGAGGCGCTGGGCAACATGAAGGGCCACGCCATGCTGCTCGATCGGTGTGGCGGCGCTAGCGTGCTGGCAACCTGAACGTCCCAACTCGACTCGTGCGGTGCGTCCAAGGTGCTGGCAATGTGCGCACGGCCGTAGTGCTCGGGCTGGAGGGCCGACAAAGAAGGCGACGACCCATTGACCGTTCACGAAACTCTGTCGCTATTAAATCTAGTGAGTCTTAGCTTCACTGATCCGATCTTCTTCGTGCCTGGGCTCCAGTTGATTGCTGCCGCTGATGAAACGCCACCACAAAATTCAATGGTGGGAATGAAGAAACACCTCTGATAGATGATACATGAATGTTGGTTATAAACGGAGTTGAAAATACATTGAGGTAAACAACCCTCTCAGACCATATCACGAGATGAATGAAGGTCGCCAAAGAGATTGTGCCAGGCGTTGTTGTTCTTTGGACCATGGTCACACTGTAGACCATTGGCAGCTTAGAGGACGTGAAGCCATCGCCTTCATCAAAACGAGACATTGTCTTTTTGACGGGATGCGAAATCTACGTACCCAAGAACCCGCAAAGAAAGCGTTTGTGGTTGAGCCATTGCGGGTCGATTAAGCGCCCCTTAGGGCGACCAGTTCCACCTACTTGTACTCGAGACTGGTGCGGATCTTGCTCCGTCCTGTATCACTTTCTCATAAGCCAAGGGTCACTAACACCTGCGCCTGGCACCTTCAGTAGACGACCACCCATACACTTTCACGATGGACTGCACTCACAGCACGTACGCAGATGACCAAGCGACGAACGCAGTCTTGCAGCGATTCATGACGCTGGTTCCAGGAGCCATGAACGCTGTGCCGGAAGAAGAGCCGATCCAGACTCCTTTGACCGGAGTCAGAACTGATAGCGACCACGCCCGAGACCAACGCGACCAGACCAATCGAGTGCTGTTCAACCAGTACGTCATTCAGAGCGCGATCCATGCACGTAATCGTTGAAGAGATAGAAACACCGATTAGTCGATCCATGACTGTAGCCAGACCTACCTCTCGGAACAGTTTCGACCAGCTTACCCAAGGCTTATTACATATCTCACTCACACCAGCCCCACAAAAAAAGAACCCGATACTTGCCTTATACTCATGTCACCAGTCCCTTGATTGTGTGGAACGTGAACTCTTGAGGGGAGCTGACGGGTCACCATTGCATTGCCAAAGACGGGACGGATCTTTTCGGAGGCTATGTGACAGTCGAAGTGGATTCTTCCTTGACAGCGCTGTACCCAGTCAGTATCGCATAATACCTATGAAAACCTATATATGGATCATGGCTATCCGACAGATCCCGAACACTGTGCCTGCAATGACCTCTATAATACGATGTTGTGTGAAGATGCTTGCTATGAGACGGCGCCAGACGCGAAAAAACTCAAGCGACACGCCACATGACAAGATCCAGGAACCCGATCGTGGCTGGCAGACACGGAGATTGAACCGCTCTTCCTTCTTCTGCATCCCGTCACTTTCTAAATCTGCTTCCGCGAACAAAAGCTACCAAAACGACCGAGCGCTCGACCTTTGCCATGGGCTGCACACACAGCATGTGCGTGGATACCACGCCATACGGTTACGAAGGCATCGTGCTGCGCGACACGTTTTCTGCATACACGACAGACACAAATACCGTGCTCGTGACCGCCCACGAAGAATCGCTCGCTGATGCCGAGTGGGACCAAGAACTGTACATGAGCGGGCACGACCGAGAACGGCGCACGTACTCGGATCAGTACGCCGCTCTCACTGCGTCACGGCTTGGTCGAGGTTGACTGAGGAAACTTCTTTAGCAACCTTCGGCTTCATCTCTTGTATAATATAAACGAGTCGATCGAGTATGTATTGACTGCTACCGGGAAAACGGTGTTCGAGCTGCTCCAGACCGTCGCTCGACGCGCGTCACGTGTTGACGTGCAATCTACGCGTGCTACGGCATCCAGTTGATACATAATCAGTCAATATCATCTCTCAATAGACCAAAAGCATCACCCTCGCACCCTCGCAATGAAAGTATGTAAAGTATGATGGTGCCCATGAACACCGGGAAAGATCTTGCTGCAGTGAATACTAGTACCACCTTCAAATGGCTCCACCTAAGAGAATTTCTCAGCTGAAGCCATCTCATTGGGAGTGGTTCCACGATTGCGATGTTATATAGTCTCTAGTGGATACGGGCTGCATCCATCACTCGCAATCGTTGCTGCATCCTGCAGCAAGTTCTCTTGGCCCAAGAGAACATCTTTATATCCGAAGTCGGTAGGTACAGTATTTTTGTGGCCATACATATCCTCATGGGTACTGAGATACCGAACTCAATACAATACTGAACGCAATCATTCCCCTTGGCGATCAATTACGCCAAGCAATGCTGCAGCCTGGCTACTGTTCTTTCCACCGGGGAATGTTGGTAAGAAAAGAACGTTCCTCACGTCCCCGCACAGAACGCGTTGTCGGCTGCTTTGTGTATTGCTTCACCCGCCCTCTGGATCCTCGGAGTGCCTTAGTAGAGCGCCACGGTGTGAAGTTGGTGTGGACGCCGCCCTCCCAATGATCCACCACCCAACGGGCCCTACGTCTCCAGACTCCCTCACTCGACTTTAAAGTCGCTCACTTTCACTTTCTACCTGTTGGTTGAACGACAGCTCCGACAAATACCCTCCCAATAGAACTCGGGCCATGGGCTGCACACACAGCGCGAACGCATTGGAAGACACCGCAGCCCGTGGTAGTGATGACATGCAAAGAGGCAGCTTCAAGCACGACGAGTCGCGCGATGCGCTTCGCACAAGACCTGCCCACTCGAGCGCCCTCACAACTCTCGTGTCGGTCGCGGAGGATACTGAAGTGGTGCCCGAGGCCGACCTAGATCGCGCAAACAGCGAGCGGGTGAAGGAGATCCACACAAAGCAACTTGTCGCGCAGGCCGTCCTTTTGCGCAGGTTCTAAGCGAGTCGACACAATATTTCCACATCTCGCGAGCTAGCAAGCTTAATTTTATAAAACTACATATTAGTTTTAGTCTTGGACCGAGTCACAACCCCTTCAATCGATGATCAACTTTAGTTTCGCACATGTCGTGCTCAGTGAAAAGTCAGCCAGGATCATGAAGTCAGGAACATTTCCTTTTGCACGAGCCAAACCATGTCATCAGGTGAAGCGGCGCCACGTGGCATGTGTGATTGGATTGGAAAATGAGCGGGACCTCTTGAAAAGAATACTTCCAGCAAATGAATTATGCTTGTGCTCAGACTTTATTGTGAACTAAGGTCGAGTCGTAGCCTGTAGTATTCGATACAAGAACGTGAGTGAAGGTGGGCAGTAGTTCAATGGGGGATGCATTGATCATTTGAGGAGGCGAAGTAGCCATTGAAAGTGCGTTGAACCCATGGCTAAAAGACGAAATGGATACGTACATTCCATAGCGGCTGAATTTAAAACTCTCAACGCAGTGGGGTCCTTAAAGAAAGTAATCGTGGTTCGTACGATAGGGTCTCGAGTTCGTCACCACCCGATGCCTAGCGACTTAGACTGCTCTATCACCCTCATCAGTGTTTCATTCACCACCACGAGCCAGAGGCCGCGCCGACACTGGGACAAACTCTTCCTCCTCGTCTATTCACAATGGGCTGCACTCACAGCGCGCACGAGGACGGCCAAGCTACAAGCTCTAGAACCGCGAGCTTGCAAAACAACTCCGCGTTAGCGCTGCGCACTCTGGCGACTGTTCCCGAAGATGCACCAGTTGAAGGCGTCTTGGTCGAAGATGATGCAGTTGAAGGCGAGCAAGAGCAAGTACACAGCCACCAAAAGATCTCCAATCAGGTATACTTGAACCAGTACGTCGCTCAGACGGCGATGCAGTTGCGCGGGCGCTAGTAGACCAATAGAGTTCGAGAAATTCTGCTTTGGCAGACCTCGAGACAGCTTCTATAAGGCACTGGTGAGCAATTAAGGAAATACATGCAAAGAGTGCCTCTCGTCCTGGCGACATTGCCATACTTACGATCACTTCAAGTCGCAGGAGTATGTGTGTGTGTGGTGTATTAGTTACTTAGAACCCGATAACCCTTCGACAGAAGCGTGGCCACCTGCCGGGAAGACATACAAACTATACATTGCCTAGACTACCACACGTGCACGTGCATAGCTGACCAGGCTGACACCAGGAAGATCAATCTTCCAGTGTTGCCGCCCTGTCGGGACTTCGGGGCGAAAGGAGAATTCTCTCCGCCCATGGCTCGCAGTCGCTTGCAAGGAAGGGATAGAGGGCTGTGATCTCCTCTCGAGCATTCTGAGTTGTACGCTGCGTCGGGCATCCATCGCGATATTCCAAGTGGCAGGAGTAAGCTTCAGGCCTCGATCACTCGTCATCATGGGCTAGCGTGCTTTCGTGGTACTTGGATGCAAGCCAATATATATCGTGTCCTTTCGCTGTAACGAGCATGCATTTGATCTCCTGAGCCCAGCCATCCAGTTGCTACAGCTTCGGTCATTTTGCTTTCCCAGGCAAAACCTGCTTCTGTCACAACGGACACAAATTCGACTTCCGGTCGGCATCACGAGAGATCGCAAGGATTCCACCGTAGCACCGTGCGTCGGCCATGAGCTTGGTCTCCTGCGCCTTCACGCGCGCCGTGATCGCCGCCTGGATGACTGGTATCGTTAAGGCTTTGAGTATCATGCACACAGCAACATTAATGCGTGGGTGGAAGAAGAGGGTGTGCGCCACTTGGATTCCAAAACGATTGTTCTCAGTAAAGAGGTATGAGTTCAAGTTGGAATCTGACGACAGCACTCGAGAACATGAATCTCTTCTATCGACATGGTGGCGTCATGAGCCACAAATCATGAGCTCTCTGATGTGTCCATCTTCTGCACCTCACACGTGTCAAGCATTGTCTAGTGTGCGCTGACGTGTGAGGTAAAATGCTACTCAAAGACGAGCCAGTTCTTGCCGAACGCTGTTGGAAATGATTCGAGTTGATTCAAATGCCAGAGATCGATGCCGTCGGCATGGGGTGAATGACGGGCATTGTTGGCCATTCATTGTGGTTTTGATACGGCTGGCATACAGTAAAGTACGAGACCCCACAGACAAAGATTCGCTCGATGCTACCCGTTAAAGATTCGCCACCAGCAACCAAAAATTCCGCCGCTGGAGGAGCCCTACCAGTATGGCTTTCAGTATAGCCGTGCGGACGGCTGACTTCGCGTGCATGTCCGTGCATCGGCGCAACGCCTTGCAGCAGAGCGTTCCGCCGTTGCATGCTATCCAGCCCCTGCCGACGTCTCCCCTGATAGGTTCGTGCTGGTTGTCGACGACCAATCATCCGCCACGCAAGTGAACCACTGGCGACTGTCGCATGCGACAGTCATTCTGAACCATGTGACGAGGAGGATCGGAGTATTGTAGCCACTTGAAGACCTATCCCTCGTCGCACAAAACAGTCGCGGACGTGCCGACTTGATGTCAATTAGGGTTGCGGTGGGTTCAGCTTCTCTATTTTAGCCAATCAAGATATATGTAATCGCCACCTGTGGCTCAGTTTGACCATCACTCTCGTTGTCAGTGCGTAGAGCCGAGCCGCTAGGTCACCTCCTGTGAGCTTCTGGTCACAGCAGATCCGGAAGGCACACACACCAGCACACAACACACAAGGAGACAAACTAGAACTGTGTGATCATGTGATCAATGTGTCCTCTCAAAGACGCCACGACGAATCCTCTGGTGACTGGTGCACTCGACGATCACTTTCGAATTTCCGAAGAAGAAGCCATGGGTGTCGGTCTCAATCTCCCACCGCCGGCAGCACTCGCGTCGCTGCCAGCGTCCTATCATCAGCCCAGCCACACTGTGAGCAAGACAGAATGCACGTGTGGTGCCCGCGCCTTCGAAGCTGAGCGAAGACGTCAGCAAATCAAGCGCATCGCGCCCATGGGCATTGCAGGCTTCATGATGCTGCACGCGATGCACGAAGAGGAAGACCATGCGACAGCAGTGCCCGAGCGCAAGCGCAGCCTGTGGCGCAAGATTCTGGGTAAAGGCCCCAAGTGCATCTGCAACAAGCTCCCCAAGGAGCATCCCAAGTTGATACAGATCCCAAGCGAGTACGACGGCTGCCGGACTGTTCGCGTCGGTGGCAAGCGGGTGCCGTACTCCCGCGAGATGCAGCAAATCAAGCTCCGCGCATACAAACCTATGGACACGATACATGAAGATTCGTAGGCTCTGCTCAGTCTTCTTGGGCGTAAAATAAAGTCTCCAGTGTGAATGGCAGTGCAGCACCGCCGATAGAAAAGAATAAATAAACTTTTGGGCTCCAGGTCGAGCATCGGTCTTCACATCCGTGTCAGGGTGCTTCCGATTTACTAGTATGCCAGGCATTTGGAGCAGGTCCCAGAGCGAGTTTGTGAGATGTTTTGAGATCCGATGAGAAAAAAAGCTATGGGTAAACGGCTCACCAGTCCATTCAACAGGAAGCCTACGTCAGACCACAAGGTATTAGCCTTCGCTTCCTTTTAGAACAATTACAACGCATCTTGACCACAAGGATTTGCTTCCATCGACTGGCCTCCAATTCCCCTTCCGCATCAAGCGACCTCAGTCCATGAAGCAGCATGTAACAAAGAAATCATGTAGGGTGCTGGAGTGTACAAGAGTCTTGTACCAAAGCCCAAAGGAAACAAACACCCTCGACTGCCGACCTAGTCAGCAAAGAGTTGTGCGCACACCCACTACGCGAGTATGACTGTTAAATAGCGAGCCTCCATGAAGGACGCATCGACACGTGTATGCGCGAGCGTGGCAGCGGTAGTGAACTCACAGTGCATGGTTTTGCGCAATTCGCTCCAATGCCTGGAAGGAATCTCCGGAGGCGCCCGCGAGACCGAATGTGACCAGCCAGTCTTACCACCTTTCCTCGTCTGTTCTCACTGGACCCACTGTACACAAAGCAGCACGCAGCTCCCACTCTTCAATGCTGTTGCTGGTGACGGAGATGAGCTGCAGAACGAATCTGGCGGAAGGTGACCATCATTCACTGGACAGCGTCTTCAAAATACGGTCAATATGTCACCAACACGATTTACCTAAACAAGGTAGCTTCAAAGGAATTACATCAAACGTTTGTGGATGCACAATCACCCACTTATGATACTGAGGCCACCTACAATCATTCCAGCGGCAACCACACTCATTCCACCTGCCATTTGTGAGTCACCTTTTCGCGGCGACTGTTCCCTGCGGTGCGATGTATCCAGCGAGTGCAGCAGTGTACAGTGTGACGTACACAAATCCTTCTCCGGGATGAAAAGGCACCACCACCACCATTCTGATGCATCCAAGAATCTCCTTCACCACCACCGACCCTCACTTTCCGATTCTCCTTCCCCCAACAATCCACACCATGGCTGCCATCTTTGCGATGCACACCGTTCGAACGCACATTGAAAAGCAGTACAAACTGGAAGAGCAAAAGTCGACGGCCGCGACCCAATCTCCACCTCTGGAATGCACGTGCGGCGCGCTCGCATTCCGCGAGAAGCACTCACAGGATCGCCAGCGACTGCTCAAGCGTGTCGCGCCCATCGACAGCCAACAACCAAAGGCTTCCTCCACAAAAGATGATGCACTAGATACGGAGAAACAGAAGCTGAACCAACGCGAGGATGAGTTGAGTCCTGTACCACGAAAGCGTAGCCTGTGGCGAAAGATGCTGGGCAAAGGCCCCAAGTGCATCTGTGAAAAGCTGCAGCGCGAGCGCGACGCACGGCGACCCAAGCCCATTTCGATCCCCAGTGAATACGCAGGCTGTGTGACCGTGCGGGTCGCAGGCAAGAAGGTCGCGTACACGCGCGAGATGCAGCTGATCAAACGGCGGTCGCACACGCCCATGGACGCCATCTCGGAAGACGAGGATTAGAGGCAAGTTCAAGATACCGTCTGTGTGAGTCACTCTGTATTCTACTATCATAAATAGACTGTTCTTCTTTCTACTGCACTCTGGCTTTCCATTTGCGTCCACATTCGTCCATGAAGTGACTCAATCCTGCGGGGTTGGTTCGGAAAAGGTTCCGATGCCGAGCGATCACTGGAAACGTCATGAACCCAGAAAACTTGTAATATGTCACTGTACGTCAGCAGTGATCGATGAACACATATTGCATACCTCAGCTTGAGGTAGAGAAGGCCATGAGGACCTCAAGGCCTTCTAGCAATCTGGGAAGAACCTATTGCATAGTGCCAACACGCGTCGAGTACGCAAAATGTTCGGCTTTCGGACACTTTTCTTTGTGGGGAACGCGGATTGAAACCACGAAATGGCCTTCGTGTAGTACGACGCCCACTCCCAGCGTGACTCAGTCCGGGCCACTCCATAGACGTCCGCTACAACTTGGCCAACGCACGTCGCACGTTGACACTGCCGGAGTGCCACTTCACTTGAGTGCCATCAAGTGGTCACATCCTCTGTTAACTCATATCAGCCTCCATCATGTGATGTACCCAACGGCTTCTTGTTCTGAATGGTTCCGTCAGAAACAAATACTGAAAATGTGGCCGTGGCGCCGCGAGGGACCCTCGTCGTCGCGGCGAGCGGACGCTAGCGCGCGCAAGAGTGACGCTCGGGAGAAGCTCTTCCAGGCGAAAAAAGACGCCCACGAGAAGCTCGTCAGGGCCTGTGATGACGGTGACGTGTTGGTCGTCCGTGAGCTACTCGCGGCCGGAGTCGTCAACATCAACAAGCGTGACAAGCAGTCATTTGTACGACAGAGGAGCTACCTCTGATTGTTGACGCCACTGCTGACTACGTGTGGTTTGACAGTATGCGTATACGCCGCTCCACTGGGCGGCGTCCAAGGGCCATGGGCAAATCGTCGAATTGCTGCTGTGCGCCGGTGTGAATCCCAACGCCACCGACAAGGTTGGTTCTCCGGTACAAGGGTGATCGATATATACGGCGAGTTTGACTGAACGTTGTCGCTGGAATCTCGTATGTAGGACGGCTGGACGCCGCTCCATTGGGCAGCGTGGCGAGGCCACCGCCACGTTGTCGACTTGATGGTGCGCGGGGGCGCCAGTCTGGACCCTATGGATCAGGTGCGTTGGACGTTCCTCCTCTACGTAGTGTTGCTTTTGCTCTTGAACTGACCGTATGGTATTGCATGGCTACCCCTTAGCGCGGTGTGACGCCACTATATAACGCGTCTTCCAACGGCCACGCCCAAATCGTGGAGTTATTGCTACAGGAAGCCATCGACCGCAACGGCCGTCCTCTGGTACTTTACTGTTGTGATATTAGCTATACTGTCGGCCACATCCAAGAGCTCTGATGCGATTGTGCTCGTTGTTTGACTACCAGAACGATCGCATGGCACTTCACGTCGCGTGTCGAAACAGCCACAAAGAGGTCGCGAACGCGCTGCTCGTGTATGGCGCAGATCTCTTCGCAGCTGATAGCGTACGTGTGGTTCAGAAACCATGAGTCGATCATCGGTCCTCACAACTTCTATTGCTGTGTTCATAGAGAGGGTACACGCCACTGGATCAGTGCATGCAACCGAACCAGTCCGTCAGCGACTCGACGCTGCAGACACTTCACGTGCTCATGTCGTTTGGCGCGATCTGGGATCCGAGATGCGATGAAGCTTTAGCTGGGGGCAAGTTCTGTAACGAGGCGCCGGCGCTTCGCGTGTGCATGATGACGTGGGTACGCGAGCATGCCGAAGGCGCACCCCTCACAGTGGTTCCGATTGAGACGATCAAACAAGGTGTTACCAGCACGCAGAACTATATCAGCGAACGCCAGGCGTCCCAACAAATCGTGCTCGGCGTCGATGACCCGAATTGAGTCGGCAAGACACCCCTCAAGACAGTCCGTTTTGGGTGGGTCTAGATGACAACAGGAAAATCGAGACAAGCCAGGGTCCCACTTGGTATACCGGACAGACAACGATGCTATCATGTGGTGGGACTCAAATTTAAACGTGCCGCCGTTCTGGTAAACCGTGCTGCCGATATCTTGGCTGATGCTGCACGTATCAGGTTACATCAATCGCAGATTGCGCTTCTTCTGAGGGTGAAGCTGACGGTGCACTTCAACAGTGACACTGGCAATGCGGAGACCAATGATGGTAGACTGGAAGCTGACTCGCCTGTGGTTCTTTCCGCCTGCTCAATGGCATTGTTTTGGTCGCATTACCATCGCCAAGTCGTCACGAGTACTCCAGCGATAACAATGATACAGGACCTGCGGGTGGAGGCCGTCGAAGATTGCAAAGGGGCTGCTTCGTCATGGCATTCATAGACTTCACTGCCGAATTTCGGAATACTGTATAGTTGTTGGACTTCATTTGGGTGTTGTTCCCTTTCTATTCTACACGTAAAAAACGATACTCTTACTTGAAGCGGCTGAAAAAGGCCCAGATTGACGCTGGACCCCACGCGTCCTTCGCACCCTTGTCCTTCGGCTCCGCAATGTGACCACCGTCGTACGCAGTCCAGACGACCGGATGACCAGCAGAGCAGCCCTTGTACTCGGTCGTGATGTGCTGACCCGATCCGGCCGCTGGCTCAGCGGGCTTCTGGGGAGTGCAGCCGTTAATCTTTACGAAGTTGTCACGCAGCTGACGGCCCATGTCAATACCCAGCACGTTGTCGCTCACACCGTGAGCACTCCACCACGCGATCGGCTTCTTGCCTCCATCACAACCACTCAGCGTTCCTCCGTTCCACAGCGCGACACCACGGAACTGGTCTGCACGCGAACACGCCACTGCATTGCTCATACCAGCACCCCAGCTGAAGCCCAATGCGAAACGCAGGTTCTGATTCACACACAGACCTTCATCGAGCTGCTTGTTGATCTCATCAACAAACTTAATGTCGGCACCACCACCGTTCGCCCATCCACCACCGTTGCCCTGCGGAGCCACAAAGATAGTAGAGGTCTTGCCCGACTGCTCGAGACCATAGTAGCCCTGGTTCGGACCACGGTTGTCGTAACCGCCCGTGTGCTTGGAAGCCTGCTCCATGTTGCCACCACGCCAGTGGAACGCAAAGACCACGCGGTAGGGCTTGTTCGAGTCGTAGTTGTCTGGCACGCGCAAAATGTACTGGCGTCCGCCGGCCGTGTTGGTACCCGACTTGAGCTTTGCGGGTTTGCCACAGCCGCTCGACTTCTTCGCGGCACCCTCACCCTCTCCGCCCACTTCTGCGGCCTCCATTGTGGCGTTGGACGCTCGGGCAGGAGCTGATGCCGACGGTGTCTTGACGCCGCACTTTTCAGCTTGTCCGAGCGCGAGGCAGGCGAGCACGAGCGTGGCGATGACCGAGATGGACTTCATGATTTGTATTGCGATTGCAA
>JAADWA010000883.1:0-12840 GCA_023335935.1 Pythium phragmiticola
AGGATGTTGCCTTTGGTGTGGGAAGATTGGGTTGTTTCCCTTGCGTGTTCAATCAGTCTTGCATTTAGTATGGGCGGGTGGGAAACCAGCATATGTTATAGGCCCATACTCCCCGCCTTAGTGACATGCAAATGGAAATGCAGTTACTGATGATTGGCTAAGATCATCATCATTAACCACTCTAATTGGTTGAAATGCAGTGAAAGGATTTCGCCTTCACCAAAGTTCAGGCCACGAAGCCCTCATTCTCGGTCGGCGTCACCATCGGCGTCACCATGAGCCACGGACGATGGGGCGCGACGCGACCGTCGTCGGCGCTCACCACCGAGATGTCGCTGATTCTCGTTGCGCTCTCGTCCATCGCCATTGCCGTGCTCGCGGTGCGGATCGCGTTCGCGTTCTACGTGGGGGCCACGCGACCGCCCAAGACGCTGCTATCGGCGCGCCGCCCGCAGGCGAATCGCCCGCTGCGCGTGGCGTTTATCCACCCAGATTTCGGCATTGGCGGCGCGGAGAACCTGGTCGTGAACGCCGCGATCGCGCTGCAGAAAAAGGGCGTGCAGGTCACGATCTTTACGGCCCACCACGACGTCACGCACTGCTTTGAAGAGACCCGCGGCGACGGCCCGCTCGCCGCCTGCGTGCGTGTCCACGGCGACTGGCTGCCCAAGACCATTTGCGGCAAAGCCTACGCGTTCTGCGCCGTGCTGCGTGTGCTGTTTGTGACGTTCGTTGTTGGCTCGCACCACGCCAACGAGATCGACGCGTTTTTTGTCGACCAGGTCTCGATCTCGATTCCGTTTCTGCGATACCTGGGGAAGCCCGTGCTCTTCTACGGCCACTACCCAGACAAACTGCTCGTCGTCACGTCCCAGTCATCGCTCAAGAAGCTCTATCGCTGGCCGCTGGACAAGCTCGAAGAGATCACGACGGCCTGTTCGGACGCGATCGTCGTCAACAGCAAGTTCACGCGGGACGTCTTCCAGCAGTCGTTCCCGCTGCTCGCGCAGCGCGAGCTGGGCATCCTCTACCCGCCAGTGGACGTCAGTGTGTTTGAACGCTTTGCACCATCGACGCCGCGTCAGGTGACGCAGTTTGTGTCGCTCAATCGCTTTGAACGCAAGAAGAATGTCGCGCTTGCAATCCACGCGCTCGCCAAGCTCAAGTCGCTTGTCTCGTCCGACGTGTTTGAATCCACCAAGCTCATTATCGCCGGCGGCTACGATCCCAACAATGCGGAGAATATCCAACACCTCGAAGAGCTCAAAGTCGAAGTCGCCAAGTACGCGGTTGACGCCCACGTTGAGTTTCGCACGTCCGTGTCCGACCTCATGAAGAAGGAGCTGCTCGCGACCTCGGCAGCGGTGCTGTATACCCCCGACAAGGAACACTTTGGTATCGTGCCCGTCGAGGCCATGACCTGCGGCACGCCCGTCATTGCTGTCGCGAGTGGTGGGCCGCTCGAGTCGATCCAGGACGGCGAGACGGGGTTTCTCTGCACGAACGAGCCGGACGCGTTTGCCAAAGCCATGGCCAAAGTCTGCGGCCAAGCCAACGCTGACCGCGTCGCGCAAATGGGCAAGAGCGGCAAGTCGCGCGCGCGTGCGCTGTTCTCACTCGAGACGTTTGCCGACTCGCTCTTCGCGTCGGTCACGAGCCTCGTGGCGCCGCCGTCACCATCCTCAACGCATTAGCAGGTTGAAGACTAGCCTCGTGTGTATTCAATTAGCACAGCAACGACTTTGGTGACTTGATAAAAAAAATGGATAGAAATGCACACACCCGACATATCACTGGATACTGCAGGCACTGGACCCACAGTCCACCCGCGAGCAGAGCTGCTCCTTCCAGCCGCCGCCGACACTCGCCCGCTCGCGGTCGAGCCGCCGCTGGTGACGAGCCTCCAGTTCGCGGCATTGCGTCACGTATTTTTGCAACATTGGGGCGTGCTCGTAATAGTGTTTCGAATCAAAGCTCGTGGGCCGCACGCGGTCGCGGTTCATGAGCTCTTGGAGCGGCAACGTGCCACGGTCGGCGTGGCGGTCCTTCGGGTTAATCTGCGGCAGCTTAAGGTATCGGCAGATCGAGTTGCAGCGATGGGATGACATGAACTTCTGAAAGCCCAGCACGCCCAGGTTGCCCTTGCCAAAGTCATGGCCGTTCAGCGTGTGGATCTGCGGGTCCGTGTACTTGTCGCCTACGCCCTGGATGTCGACCGCAAGAACTTCATGCGAAGACGCCTCGTACGTGAAGTGGGAGAACGCTTGCGGCGTGTTGCGTTCGTCGTCACTGACGCTGCCAAAGTTGTTGTTGTGCTTGCGGTAGTCGCCCTGGATAAACTCTTCGACGGCACACAGCACGCCACCGCGCTCCGTGAGTTCCAAAACCCACGCATGGAGAAACTCGACGCGCTTGGGCGGGTGGTACGAATTGTAGAGCTCGGCGTAGGACGCGCAGTGGGCCTGCAGCTCAATGTCGCGAAAGTACGTCTGCGGGTCCTCGTCCGGATCGATCGCGACCTTGGCCACGTAGCTGCCGTCAAAGTGGAGCTCGTTCAGGTCCTGGAGGTGGTACACGACGCGAAGGCTCCCCTTGCTGAACGGCGTCTCATCGAGCGCGATGTAGACTTGGGACGTGGTCCATTGTCGGGACGCGTAGTCAAACACGTGCTTGGTCGCGACCTCGGGCACGACGTCGCGAAAGTCGGGAGCATGAGGCACCACCCGTGGCACGCCTGGCGTTACATAGCGATACCATTAGTTTTTTTCTATCAAATATAGTGGATCTTCACTTGGCTTGATACCGTTTCGAGGCGTAATGGACGACCGGGTCTCGGACCGCAGTTCACTGCGACGCGCCGACGACGCGTGGGATGCAAACGTGAGTTCGTCAATGATGGCATTTTTACGGCTGCAAGAGTGAACAATCAGCCACGATTAGCATGGGAGGGAGAGAGAGCGACGCATTCTCCAGCCACCGTACCGTTCGTATTCCTCCTGCGACAAGAAGCCTTCGTCCAGCAACACCTTGAGTGTAGTGACGCGGGCCACGATGTCCTCACGGACATTGCGGGTGCTGCCGCTTGCACTGGCGGCGACGCGCGTGCAGTCGGCACTGAACGCAACGCTCGAGCAGTTGCTGACCGAATAGTTGAGCGACGTCTCAAAACTCTGCTTGCGTGGCGTCGACCGCGTCAGCGTGTCCTCGCCGGCGCGCTGCTCGTCGCGCTTGCGTTCCTGGTGAAACGGCGCCGATGAGGTATCATCCCAGTCTCGCCAGGAATATCCACCGCTCTCGTGAGAGGCGAACGTTCGCTCGATATCGCCTTCATCTTGATTGCTTTGGACCGCCGCTCGCCCGGCGCCATGGTCGCTGAACGTGTGATCCTCGCGCTGAATCTTCCGCGGCGGCAGTGGCAGCACGGCTCGGGAGCTTCCGCCGCCCGAGCTGCGGAACCGCACGCGCGCGAGCCGCTTCTCCGTGGGCGTCGAGGTCGAAACCGTGTGGAAGACGGAGCTGCCGTTGCCGGCCGCCAGCACGCGCCGCGTCGCGACCACTGTGACGGCGTCTGCGTCGACACTCATTTCGCCGACGGCGCGCTCGGCCGTGCGCTCCCCGGCGTGGCGCGACGACGGCGATGCGCCGAGCAGCTTGTGGACAGCGAGCATCGCTGGGGTCTTCTTCCTCTCCTTCTTGTTGCTGGTCTTGTTCGGCGCCCTGCGGTCCGTCGCGAGACTTCAATTGTGTGGGTGGGCGTGTCTGTCCAGTGTGTCCTCGGGAGCTCTGTCCCGTCAGCTGCTTTGTACTGGGTTCTTAGTTGATTTCAGCAGCCCAACTCACTTCAACAGTGATTTGATTGGTCTATTTTTAGACGATTTCATCCATTTTTAGCCAATTATAGTCGTTGAATCGGGGAAAGTTTTTCTTCTGGACCCGCCACGCAAGATGACTCATCAGGCAAAGAAGGCGAAGGGATCACTTCGCACGGGGCACGGATCCGGGCGCCCCGGCGACGCGTCTGCCGTCCGCATCTTTTCCTGCCCCGCCTCTGTGTGGGCCCGCCCGAGCCACGGTGTCTTGAGCGCGTCGCCGAGTGTGATGCGGTGATCTGGGTTCTTCTCGAGCATTCGCTCGGCGAGCTGGCGGACCTCGGGCGCGACGCGTCTCCACCGCGGGTGTGCAAAGCTCACGACTGCGTTCATGTTCTTGGCCATGACCTGGTAACTGTCGGACCCGACAAACGGGACGCTTCCCGTAATCATGTGGAAGAGCACGACGCCGGCGCCATAGACGTCGGCCTCGGGGCCGCACCGTCCGTCGAACCGTTCGGGCGCCATGCAGCCGTACGTGCCTGCGGCCGTGCGCAGCGTCGGCGGCTCGCTGCGCAACCGGCTGCTGCCGAAGTCTATGAGCTTGAGGTTGCGAAAGCTGCACGAAGTGTCGGCGTCAAACAGCACGTTGGAGGCCTTGACGTCGAGGTGGAGAATGCCGTTTCGGTGGAGCACGTCGAGTGCGTCGCACAGCGAGACCATGACGGAGCGAACGATCGCGTCGGGCAGAAAGCCAAATTCTCGGATACGGTCGGCTAGCGAGCCGCCCTTGTAGTGCTTCATCGCGATCGTGACCGAGCCGCTGCGTCCGTCTTCAAACATACAGACGTACCGCGCGAGGTACGGCTGGAGAGATTCGATCCCGACCAGCTTCTCGGTGACGCTGATTTCGTTGGCGCACCTTTTACGGTCCACGCGTTTTAGCGCAAACTCTCGACGTGGGTCCGCGCAGTCGTGGCAGCGGTACACGACCGCGTGTTCGCTTCGCGCAATGCTCGTGAATCCCGTGAGGCTCTGGAGAAACGTCGCGAGATCAATCCACGTCTTGATGAGATCGTACATGCGACGCCGCTGGGTGGCCGAGGCAAACGTCATGGCCCACGTGTCGTTGCGGCGCACGCGCGAGCTCATGATGACCATGCCGCGCTCGCCGACGGCGTGCACGACCGTGTCGGCATCCAGCAGCATGACGCGGATCGGATTGGCGTCCATGACAAAGGAATTGACGTGACGGTAGGCGGCTAGGATCGGCGACTTGGAGCCGCGCAGTGCGAGCCACCGGTTCTTGGCCATCCACACGGGCATCAGGCGCTGCATCTGCACGCGCGCTGACACGACAAACTCACTGGGCACGGCCGCGAACGACTGCAACGTGCGCGGCGCGGCAGCCAACTTCTCGTGCTGCTGCCGGTGCTTGGCTCTCAGTACGTCCATCGTTGTTCGTGAAGGAGCGCTTCCAACTGCCGAGATGCTGTCTGCTCAATGCCGACGGACGGCGCGGCCGCTTCGCCCCCTCAGCGCCACGTCGCCGTCTACCGGACGATAGAAACACTGATATTCCTATCGCGGAGAAGCTCCTCCCACTGGCGACCGCGTTCGCGTTCTTTTCGCCGCGCATATTCCTTCCAGGAACGCGCCGAAACCGTCACTTCAACGGCTGATCCGGTTCTATTTCCCTGTGTTATGTGATATAGGAACTCGGACTTGATGTTTGTATGGTATATGTATGCTTTAAGACAAGGTACCTTGAGAAGATCCGGACGCCTGCCAAGAGGTGCCCAGCCCATGATGGGCATCATGGGCTACGTACATGATGCCATCAGCGCCACGGTTACTATTTAGCACTGGAGACAGACGCCAATTGTCGAAAAGGTACGTTACGGAGTATTTCCTTACTCCGCTGTCTTAGTAGAATTGCAGCGCCGCGACCGGCGGGATGAGCGTCGGGTCCCAGCGGCAAAAGTATCCTTTCCAGAGCCTTACACAAATCCAGCGTTAGTGGCGGCATCGAATGGATACAGCAGGTACGCGTGGAAACGTACTTGATGTTTTTCGATAGCGTGCTGGGCGCGAGCAGCGGCGCTTGCTGCGACGGCGCGTACAGCGCGTTCGTGAACCGTTCGCTGCGGCTGTGGATGTCGCTCCACACCGAGTGCACGCGGTGCTTGGCAAAAAACTCCTTGCTAAAATAAATAGACGATCCCCATTAGCCGTGCCACCCATGCTCCCCTCGTCGAGTGACCACAACGTACCGCTGCCGCTCGCAGTCAAACATGAACGTGCCGTACTTGCACGAAAACACGTGGTCGGCCAGCGCGAGCAAGACGCTCTCGTTGAACTCGCACTCGTTCGGGAACTGCCGCACAAACTGCCAGACGCAGTCGAGCCATAGCAGAAACACGGGCGAGCGTTGGTCGTTGCCGGCGTCACTGCGGGCGTGGCCGCTGCGCGCGGCAAACTGGTGGCCGAACGCACACCACTCTTTCTCAATGAGACACTGGAAGCCGCGCAGCGTGCGGTAGTACGGGTCGAGCATGAGCTCGGCGAGTGCGACCATTTGGGCCGTGCGGTCCCAGCCGTCGCTGCAGTGCGTGAGCACCGACACGCCATTGTGGACCGACTGCGCGAGCTCGACAGACGCCTTGAGCACGAGCCGCACGTGGCGCAGCCACCCCGAGTTCTCGATCTTGCCGTACACGCTGGTCGAAGAGTCGCTCTCGTTCGAGCCCTTGCGCGGCTCAAAGATCGCCGTGAGCGACTGGAGACTCTGGCGAAGCGTGTGGATATTTTCAATGTTCATGAAGACCAATTTGGCGCCGCGGTAGTTGGCCGGGATCTCAGTGCCCTTGCCCATGGCCTTGTTGCCCACGGCCGCGAGCTGGCTGCGCGCGTCCATGATGACGTACCGGCCAAACGAATGCGTGTTGTTGGCGCAGCACAAGAGCCGCACAAGCAGCTCATCGTCGTACGAGCGGTTCGACTTGAGCCCCACGAGCGGCTGCGCCGAGCGACTGATGGTCGCGCCGTTGTTGTGGTGCAGCCAGGAAACGACGGGCAGGCGATTATGGGCGCGAAACGCTGCGGCCGCTTTGATCTTCACGTCCGACATCTCGGTCGGCACGATGAGATGCTGCGGATACGTCTCGCACAGTTCGTACCGACTCGACTGGTCAATGCAGCGGAGCCGGTCGGGACAGTCGAGCAGTCCAATGCGACGGTACTCGCGCCGCAGATCAAACGGCACTTCTTCCGACGGCGCAATCATCGGTGCGTAGGCAAAGCAAAAGGCATCGAGCAGTGTCGCCGGGAACGCGAGACACGTGAGGCACTTGTAGAGCTTGTAATAGTCCGAGTGGTTGGCAAACGACAGTCGCGCGACTTGCGCGTCCTTGCAGCGAATCACGACCGTGTACTGCGTATCGTCGTTCGTCGTCGTGAAGCCCAGCACGGCCTGCGCGTGGTCCATTGCCGAGGCGCCCGGCGGCGGCGTGAGCATGTCCGAGCCGTCGATCGATGCGATGGACAATACGGGAACCTGCCAATCCACGTCTCGAGGACTCAGTAGTCGCGTGAACACGCAGCGGTAGTTGGTGATGTAAAACCGCCCGCTAATGTAGTGGCCCAAGCACGAGCCATCTTGGAGGAGCGAATACTTGAGCATATTGGTTTGGACGTTGGCGTAGCACAGTTCACCAGGCAAGAAGCCGGGCACCAACGCCGCGTCGGACGGTGGCTCAGCAGCCACGTCGCCGCCACCGCTCATGTTGCGAGGCGAGAGTAACGAGAGCGGCACTTGACTTCCGCTCTGCGGCTCGTCGACGACTGTGCAGTGGCGAAAGCCAATAAAGAGCGGCCGCGCGATGAGCTGGATGTGGCGCTTGACCTCGTCAGTCGTCTTGCCCACAATGGGCACACCATTGATGGATTCCAGCAGATCTCCCACTCGCACGCGGCCGCTTGCCTGGGCCTGACCAGTGCCTTCGGGCGATGACGGATCGGGGGCAAAGTCTTTGACGGCAAGCCGTGTCTCAAACGGATGCTTCGCAGCGGTGAGCACGATGCCCAGGGAGCCAACACCAAAGGGCACGACGTCGACGCCCTGCGGACCGTCTTGCTGTTCTAGCAGTGGATTCTGCAGCACCTGCGCAAAGCGCACGAGATCTCTCGCCGACTGTTCGTGAAGGGAGGCGCTTTCAATCTCGTCGGCGTTAAACGACTGCATCAACAGACGCAAGCACCCAGTGCTGTCAGCTCGCCGCAACTCTGGGGAAATCTGGACAAGCTTGGCGACGCACAGAAAGCGTAGCAACGGAAACCCCATCCAGGTCGCGTCCGGATCATCTTGGTCTTTGGCATCGCTGAGTTCGGGAGTCGCAAGCTTAGGGAGCCTATCCAGCCACTCGCTTGGGTCCTTGACTTGAGGGTAGATAATCGCCGGGCGGGAGTCGTCTTGAAGGAGCCCGTCCCATACGTAGAGCAACGCCTCGAACGTAAACTCGCGCGCAAAGAGCAGGCGAATCCACCGCAGGCAGTACGTCTCGGGCACAATGTCGAGGTTTTGCAGGTGGTAGAAAAGCTGTGGGTCTTTCTGTTCCAGTAGCTCGTACTGTACGTGGTAACACAGTCGATGAAGGGCCGGCTTCTTGCGCTTCTTCTCGGTCGGCGTCGAAACCGCGGGGCCGCCGTACAGTTGGTTTGGGTCGTCGTTTTCCGAGCTGGAGAACAGTCTTGGCTCACGATCGCCACCTGTGGATGCACGAGACAACCGCTCCTCTTGGTACGGCGTCTTGACAATCTCGTAGAAGGGCTTGAGGTACAGCATGATGGCTTCAAAGACAAGAAACGTATCGGCCTCGATGGCCTCTGGAAGCGCCAGCGCCGCCTCGTCGTGCGCGATGATCGCTTCGTTCAGCTTCGAGATGCTCGCAAAGAGGTCTTCGTGGTTCTTCGCGTGGTCACTCGACGCCCCATCATCACTGTCCAGCACGGCCGGTCGCGGTTCGCGATCAAGGAGAAATGCGTAAAACACGACCGCGGCGACGTCGTGCATGCCTTGGCGATACGACACGTCGGGATGCAGCTTGCACCATACGAACAGTACCTGGCGCAGCACGTTCAAGTACTTTTCGTTCTGGAAAAAGCCCTCATTGCCCGCCGGATACAGCCGATCGAGATCCGTGTTGATCTCCTGCAGCAAATTCTCTTCGCTGAAAAACTGCGACCAGCTGGGGCGCTTGCTGTGTGCGGTCGCTTCGCCATCTTGTTCATCTAGACTCGCCCGGTCTTCAGCCTGCAGGCCAGCGTGGGCGTCCGCAGCAGCAGCCGCGAAGGCACTGAGGGGGTCGGTAATGTCCTGCGCGTCCATCTTGAAGACGAATGCCTCCTTCAGCAGCGCGTAGCGAGCCCGCAGCGCCACACGCGTCGCCGCATCGTCTATGCCCATGGCTACGGCCCATCGCTCTCCGTGGGCAACAGCCTCTGTGGGCGTCGCAGCAACCGCTTCGTTCGCGGGCGTCGCCATCTTGTCGTCCGCCGCTTGGGCTCGTAACTCTTCGATCTTTTTCTCTCACTCTCTCAAATGGATAGTATATCAGCCAATCAAAGTGCTGTATACTCAATATGATTTTAACCAATCACAAGCCTTCATTCCAGCCAATCAACTTGGAGATGTGTTTGCCCAATCGTCACCAAAGGGTGGTAATCGTACTTAGCCGATATCTGGCTTGTTGAATCTGGGGGAACAACATGGGTGCTCTCGAAGAGGTCCGACTTTCGTCGACGTCATTTCGACAGCTTCCAGTCGCACCCCCCAGCGCCAGGCGTCCGTCTCACGTCCCCACGCGATGAAGAAGGACGTGCTGCTCGATGTGGCCCAAGACGCCAAGCCCGCGGCCGCGGCTGCCTCGACCGACATGGTGGACGCCGGCGTCTACCGGTACGAGCGCAACCGCGGTAGCGTCGAGTACTTCTCCCCGGGGCCGCACAGGTACAGTCCAGTTGATTTACCTATTCGTCCGTGCCTGCTTTGTGGACACCGATTTTCTGACTCGCCTGCTATTACTACCAGCACTGCGCGCACGGCGACTGCACGGTCGGCCATTTTCAATCTCGTGAGCACGATCATCGGCGGCGGCGTGCTCTCGCTGCCATACGCGTTCGACAAGTGCGGGCTCGTGCTCGCCATCGTGTTCATGGTGCTCTCGGCCGCGGCCTCGAATTTCAGTCTCTACATCATCGTGAGCTGCAGCCGCCGCGGCAGCGCGACGACGTATGAGGAAGTGGTGCGCAAGGCGCTCGGCGTGCGCGCCGGGCTCATCACGGTCACGCTGCTCGTGCTGCTCACATTCCTCACCATGGTCGCGTACACGGTGTTGATCCGCGACCTTGTCGGCTCGCTCGGTGCCCAGTTCTTGTACGGCCGCGTGCTCGTCGGGTCCGAGCAGAACATGCTCACGATTCTCTGCCTCTGTGCCGTGTCGCCGTTCCTGTTTGCGAAATCCATGCACGCGCTGCGGTTCACGTCCATCTTCAGCCTCGCGTCCGTGCTCGTGCTCGCAATCGCCATCACGGTGCGCGCGACCCACACGCGACCGCAGGACGCCGGTCTTGTGCAAGCCTCAGTGCCGATCAAGTGGTTCCCCGACTCGTGGGCGGACCCCGTGTACGCGTTCCCGATCATCAGCGTGTCGTTCCTCTGCCACTTCAATGTGCTGCCCGTCTACCGCGAGCTCCAAAAGCCCACGCGCCGACGCCTCAAGAACATTGTGAGCTGCACGATGTTCTCCACGTGGCTCTTCTACATGGTCGTGGGCTTCACCGGGTACCTCTTTGCGTACCGCCTGCCCGGCGGCGTGAAAGACGACATCCTCAACAACTTTCAGAGCGACGACCAGCTCGTCAACATCGGTCGCGTCGGCCTCTTAGTCACGATTATGCTCAGCTTGCCTCTCATCATTCAGCCGTGTCGACTCAACACTGTGCGATTGGGAAACTACGTGCTGGGCTTTGTAAAGTCGGCGAGGTCCCACGCGACGAGCGAAGAACTGCGTTTGCTCACGACGCCCACGGCACGACGCGACCCGTCGCGAGCCAAAGTGCCCTTGCTGAGCCCGACGGCGTTCCACGTGCTGCTGACGATCGTGATCCTCATCAGCACGACGTCTCTCGCGCTCGTCATGCCCGGCGTCGCGGTTGTGTGGAACATCATGGGCTCGACCGTCGGCCTCCTCATCTCGTACGTCCTGCCCTGCGTCTCGTACGCGATGATCCGCAAGAACAAGCCCCACACGGACATGCGTCGCCTCACGGCGTGGTTCATTTTCGTCGTTAGCGCGATCGTCTGTGTCGGATGCACGATTCAGGCCGCACGGTCGGTCCTCGGGCTGTCGTAGAGAGAGAGACAAACAGAGAGAGTCCAACGATAGCAGTATCGTAGGCGTCAATGAACAGGAACAAAAATACACCATAATGTTGGTGCTTATACCGATACGCTTATGCGTCGGCCTCGGTCTCATTGATCTCGTCCAAAAACTCTTTGGCGGTCGCGTCATGCGGCGCCGCCAGCGCGAGCCATTTCTTGGCGAGCTCAAGGTCCTTGGGCACGCCCCCGTATCCCGTGCGGTACATTTGTGCCAAATTGACCATGGCCATGACAAAGCCCTTCTCCGCAGCGCGGCGAAACAATGCCTCAGCCTGGAGACTGTCCTGGTTCGGCACGCCCTCGCCCGTGAGGTAGAGCACGCCCAGGTTAAACTGCGCCGTCACAACACCCTTCACGGCCGCCTGCTGGTACAACAGCACGGCCTTTTTAACGTCTTTCGGGACGCCACGACCTTGCATGTACAGCTCACCAAGCACAGACTTGGCCTGCGGATCGCCCATCTCAGCCGCCTTTTGAAGCCACTTGACGCCCTCGACTTCGTTCTATGACACCACACAGTACCCACTCTTAAGATACAGAGATAGTAGACAAATCGGCAAAACTCGAGGGTTCGCACCTTGGCCACACCAGTGCCCGAGAGGTACATGTTGGCGACGTTGAGGTACGCGGGCGGCACGCTTCTCTGGGCCGCCTTCAGAAACAGTTCAAACGCCTTGCGTGGATCTTTGCGCGTGCCTTCGCCCTTGCTAAGTGCGTCGGCGTAACCAAACATCCCCCACTTGTGCTCGATCTCCGCAAGCTACAATAGAAAACAGAGTAAGAGAAATGCCCCACAAATTGCTGTGGGCAACTGGACTAAGTAAGTACCTCACTAAAATACTTGACGGCGGTCTTGGTGTCGCGTTCCTTCATGCCGACGCCAGTTTTGAGGCACATGGCGACGCTGTACTTGGCCGCGACGCTGCCCATCTTCATGGCCTTGCGCCAAAGGAACAGCGCCTTTTGCACTTCCTCTGGATTATCGTTGGCGTTGTTGTAGATCATCGACGCGAGATTGTAGAACTGCCGTTCATTCTCGATACGTGCGACCAACGGCGACTCCCTGAACTGAAACACCAACACATCGTACAGTTTCAGTCTCCACCAACTGCATCCAGTGGGATCATTGATAAGATCAATGAGCACGAACCTCTTGCAGCGTCGATCGATGCCCCAGCGCACGCAGCTCTCCGAGCACACCATCCAGTTGCTGATAGAGGGCCCCGCGCGTGAGAAGAAGTTACCTCTATATAGACCTAAAGCAATGCATTCGGAGACGCACCGCACTGGCCTCGCGTGAACGGTCGATCGTCCTGCGGCGCCATGCCGTGTGCAGCGATCGCAGCATCCTGTCCGCTGGTTTCCAATACGGAATGTTTGGAGTATGCCATCTCATTTAAACCAATTAGAGAGGTTCATGAAGATGCTTTTAGCAAATCATCAGTAACCGCATTTCCATTTGCATGTCACTAAGGCGGGGAGTATGGGCCTATAACATATGCTGGTTTCCCACCCGCCCATACTAAATGCAAGACTGATTGAACACGCAAGGGAAACAACCCAATCTTCCCACACCAAAGGCAACATCCT
>JAADWA010000884.1:0-12824 GCA_023335935.1 Pythium phragmiticola
ACTCGGTCAAGTGGCTGAAGAGCGACGGGCAGGAGCTGGTCCAGTTCCGTGATAAGTTCACGGGAGTCAACTTCACCGGGCAGCCAGCCGGCACGTACAAGGCAGTGGTCACGTTCTCGACGCCTAATATCCGTGTTGACACGAAAAACTGGTCGACCTCGGAACAGACGTTCACGATCGTGTAAAGGGAATCAGTATCAAAGAGATCCAAGGCTCTTGACTTCATAATCTGAATACTAATAATGGACCTCTTGAAAAACCACGCACTTCCTTTGAAGATAATCAAGTCCACTGCAGTACGTACCAACGAACAGTTCGTAGCTCCTTGTGTCTTCACAACCCTGTCAGTCCGACCGCAGAGAAATGAAAGAGAGAGGTGGTTCAAATGATTACAAGAAGAGTAATGTATGAAGGGGGCGTAAGCAAAGAGGGGTCTCGAAAGTCTGGAGAGAGGGAAAACCTCCCGACGTCTACATCCAGATCCCAGTAGGGTAGAGAGGTAGTTGGTGTTGTGATGTCCAACTCGCCGCGCCAAACTTGATGAAGAGGGGGATCCTTCGTTCGACGGCGGCACAGAAACTCGTCGTGTCAAAGGGTCCTAAGTCGCCGCAGCCGATGACGTCTCGCCACGCGCGACCGCCAAGTTGGCCGTGAAGTACAGCTGCCAAAGCTGCACGAACACGACGATGAGCACGAGCAGAAGCGAGCCAAAGACGTTGGCCTGGAACGTCGCCGACGTGTGGTCCCAACCACAGTACTCGGTGATACTCATCTTGACCATGGGGTAGTACTGCGCCATAATCCAGAAGCCGAAAAACATGGCCGAGAAGTAGTTCCACGGCGTCGTAGCGTTCTCGTACTGCATGAACCGCATGAAGGCGACAAACTGACTCACGCCAAGCGTGAAAAACATGAGCACGTTCGGAATCTCGAACCACGAAGTCTTCTGACCGGCACCCGTGTTGGTCCACGAAGACTCCTTGCCCGTGAGTCGCGCCTGGAAGGCCTCGCCAATGGCAAGCATCGTAATGAACGCGTACGAGAACCACGTCTGCTGGGCACGCCACACATCGTTGTTGTCGACGGCACGGTTGGCCAACAGGTTCAGCATCCATCGCACAAGCATGAGCGGCAAGAACGAGTAGATGAACGTGAGACCACGCGCGTAGAACGGCGAGTCACCCGTGCACAAGTAGTAGACGGCAATCGTCACGTAACACAGCGCCGGGATCGAACCGAACGGGTAGAGCACGGAGTCCATGAAAAACATCTTGCGCGGGAACGCGAGCGATGGCTTCGGGTCCGGAGCAGGCACACGCGGCGGACGCCAGTCCGGGTCGACTTCCGATTCATTCTTCATGAGCAGAATCTGCACGGCACCCTTGGCCCAACGCTTCTTCTGACCCATCGAGGCGGCGACCGTTTCGGGAATAGCGCCTTCACACAAGCGAATGCGGTCCTTGGCATCGCCCTCGAAATCCTTGCGGAAGTAGACCGAGTCCCAACCAGCCGTGTGGAGAATGTTACCGGTAAAGGCATCTTCCGTCTGGGTACCGTACTGGATACCACCAATCGAGTCGAACGCCTGGCGACGGAAGACGGCATTGGTACCGGCGAAAGCGGCCGAGTCGAAACCGTCACGACCACACTGCACAGCGTCGAAGAAAATCGTGTTCTTGTGGCCACACGGATCGCCCATGACCGTGAGCTGCTCACAGTCTTCGAAGTACTGCGGCGTCTGCACGTACGAGACCTGGTTCCACGAAATGTCGTCCGAGTACTGGCGACCACCGCCGTCGACGGCCTCACCTTCCGAGAAGAAGAACGGCATAACCGCGAGCAGGAACTTTGGATGCGGCTTCATATCGTTATCGAGAATGAGCAGGTACTTGCCGGCCGCGCCTTCGTTGAAGAGCGCATTGTTAATGTTACCGGCCTTCGAGTGATGCACTTCGGGCTTCATGCGACCAATAAACGTCACACGCGGGATGCCACGGTCACGGTAGTCGTAGTCGTCCGACAGCGAGCCAACGGCACAGTCACGACGCTGCACGCCCTTGCCGCCTTCCTTGCGGAGCTCGCGAACCGACGAGTGCTGGCGACGCCACGACTTGAGCGAGGCATCATCCGTGACCGGACCGACGATACGCTCGTGCATGACACGCGCAAGCTCGCCACGCAAATCACCGGCAAACTCAATGACCTTGGTGTTGACAGTGACCTTGAAGTGGTTGTTCGCGTCCCAGACCGACTTGGTGTAACCATCATCCAGGATAAAGATGTGGAGCAGCTCTGGCGGGTACTGCATCGCCAAACAGTTCTTGAGGGTCGCCATACTATCCGTGACCGGTTCCATGTAGTGACACAAGAAGATATCGACGGTCGGCCACTGCTCCTTCGGGACCGGCGGCTTGAAGTCGTTCAGGAAGCGAGCACCACGACGGATCGGACGCCACATCGAGAAGTTGAAAAGCAGACCCAGGAAGAAGTTGAGGAACTCGGAAAAGACCATGAGCATGTACATGATCCAGTTGCCAATGGGCGTGTCGCGGATACAGTATCCCTGGCTCGTCGTGACATCGAAGTTGAGCTTGGAATCGTAGCACTGCCCCGACTTGACGACCGACGGCTCGAGCAGCGCACACGGCAGCGTCGGTGCCGACGGCGTGCACGCGTACTCACGCGGGTAAAAGCCGACCAAAAAGTAGAGCCACACGACACCGGCGATACCCGAGAGGAAGTAGACCAAGTGGAAAAAGCCTGTGCCCGAAATCTTGTACTTGCGAATGTTGGGCGTCTCGACGGGCTCGGCCGCGCGGTTCGCGATAGAGTACGTTGACATGGCAAACGACCGGAACGACGGCTCGTAGTAGTTGTTGGGGCGGTTGCCACCACCGGCTATCGAGTCGTTGTAGTTGCGCATCTTTCCATCCGGGTCCTGGACACCGCCGTCCATAAAGCGGATCGAGCGGCCGCCGTCCTTGGCACTGAAACTCTGGTGGGCAAGCTTCGGGTCCACAAACGACGTCGTCGAGACGTACGCGCGGTTCGGGATCGGCTGCCACCGCTCGGGGGCCTTGTTCGTCGAGTTCATGGCAACCGACGGCATCTGCGCCTGCGAGATGGAAATGTTCGGGTCGGCATCGTCGCCGGGCATGGCCTCGCCACACTCGGTACAGAAGGCCGTGCCGGCCGGGACCGTGGCAAAGCAGTTCTCGCACACGAGCCGCACGCGTTCCGCGGGCAGCTGCGCCGCGAGGGTCGCACCCGTGGGCAACTCGGGGAGGTTCTCCTCGACAGGGCCCAGGTTCGCGTGGCTGCCCACGCGGTTGTAGCAGATGAGACCCCAGCGCATGGCCATTTGGTTGAGCACGCCCAGGAGACACCCACCGCCCCAAACGAGAAACATGAGCAGCTGCGCCGACGCGTCGAGGTCGTCGACCGCGGCCTTGCCGCCGTCCTGGAAGCTGCGCACAGCGACCGTCGAGAGCGTCGTCGTGGCAATAAACTGGGACACACCATCCGCCAGGAGCCAGCCGCCGACCAGGCCCGTGAAAATGATGTACTTGAACCGGTGGTTCTCGAGGTCGCTCGTCTTGGATCGCGACGAGCACACGAGCAAGAAGATAATCATGAACGCGATCACAAACTCTTGGCGCGCTAGCTTGTTGTCGGCGGGGAAGACGCCGAGGCCGTCGTAGGCGTCAATGAGCAAGAGGTACGGCGCAACGATCGCACCAGTCGCGAGCAGCAACAGGAACGGACCCGCGGCCGTGATGAAGCCAATGATCGCACCGACCAGAAGACCGGCGCCGCCACCGGCACCGAGCGCGATCCATTCATTGGTCGACGATGCTAGATTCACAATCGCCGCGAACGCCAAGCCAAAGCCACTAGAAAGGAAATGACAAAAGGTGAGTATCCACCTTCATGGAGGAAAAAAAGGGGAGCCCAACGTACATGCCAAAGCCCGAGAGGAACTGCGTGGTCGAGAAGAGCGAGCGCGCGCCGATCGAGAGCGGCGACCAGCCGCCAAACGCGAGCGAGAGACCGCCGATGATCTCGGCCACGGCAGCCACAATGTGGGCCGCCGAGACCATGGAAGCTTACGGGTCCCTGTTCTCGCGGTGTGAGTGAGGAGAGAAGATGGAGAGTCTTGGAGGGAGCCTCCGACGGACGGCGTGAGAGCCTGAATGAACAAGCGGGGGTCCCCTGTTCTCAAGAAGGCGCCTTCCTCTCGCTTGCTGTCGCTCGAGGTATGTCCTTCCTTCACCTGTGTGATGAAGAGAAATGAGCCGTGAGAGCGAGCCCGAGAGCTCAAAGGCGACCGCAACGGGAGGGGAGCAAGGGAGAGGAAACTTCCCGAAATAAATTCCTAACGGCAAATTACACAGTCAACCACTGCTGCTGAGCAAGCGAACTGGCCTGCTGGCCAGTAACGGATGGGTTGCGGGGTAGGGGAAATTTTCTTTCGTCAGCTGGTGGTCGTCGCTCTGTTTTTTTGGTTTCTCTGTGGGTGTTTTCTCAAAGCAAAAGTCAAGCGAACTGAATGGAGCAGTTTCGCCGCTCTCTCTCCCCAGTCGTGAAGCAATGCCAACGCGCGACGCTGCTCTGGCTGTAACCATGCCACTGAGCGACGCCGCAACAATGATGCCATATAAACCATAGAGGTTTTCGCACAGTTCACTGCGTGCTGGGACTGTATGAGTGCGTCCGATCGTGCACCCATGATGTGGGAGTGACTCAGGCTCCACTCTAGACAATTCCACACAATGGCACCCAGAATGGTCAGCATGACGCAGACTGATTCAGGCTGCTTCCCCTGAATTCCGAAATCGGGGAAGTGGTCCCTCTCGCTCATTCTCTTTCTCTTTGATTGACTACAGTATCTATTGCGAAGAGACCATTTCGTCGGTCTCTTCACTGTGGAGAGACTCTCTGGACTTCTGGATCGATTCGAGCCAGAAACAATGGGTCGGTCGAAAAATTACCCCACAGCTGCTGAGTTTGCGTCCTGGCGCATGAGGGTGCGAAGCATTTTGTTGGAGAGTCGCGTCCCATTTCCATCAAGGAGCGCTCAGCGCTGTGACTCTCAATAGATCGTTGGTAGCAAGTCATGCCGGTGCTCTTGAAAGAGGACGTAAGAGCCTCATCTGATCACGAACCCTTTAGCTGAAGAAAGCGATCTTCAGGCTGACGCTGATCATTAGCACAACTGCGCCATGTCCGCATGCGCCACTTCGGGATTGAACCCTTTTGTCGATCATCGAGCCGACGCTGATCAGCAGCATTGTGGCGCCATTTCCGCATGGCCACGCGACATTTTTACACTACTGTCGTGCCCAAACTTCCTCCTTTACAACGCGACAGCCGAAAGATACGTTTCCCAAAAAATCCAATGGGTTCATCCAATTGGGTGGTTAGGGTTGCTGGCGGTCGTTTCGTTGATAAGCACGACCATAAATACTACCGCCTTGAAACAGACAACTGGCAGTCGGTACAGTAAGGGATAGGGCGTGTAAAATAGTGGGGTTTCACTGTTTCTTTACTTGCAGGCGGTATTTTACAATCTTCGTAAATTACCATTCGGCTCATTTCCTCTTTCCCCAACACCAGCTCTGGTTCACCCTCGCTCATTTCCTTGGAGCTGCGGCCGAACATTGTCGTATTGGGCCATCGCAACGGACCTCCCTCTCCTCTGCGAATCCACCCAATTCCACTATGGCGCGTTCACTCATGCTGGCGTCGCTGACGCTGACGCTGCTGCTCTGTGCGCTCACGGGCGCCGACGCCGACAAGAAGACGTTCAACCAGACGGCTGGGTACCAGATCGATGTCTCGCTCCAGGACTGGTCCAACTTTGATCCCGAGAATGGCGGCTGCGTCACGTGCCCGTACACGTGCGTCAAGCGCTCGACGGGGCCCACGGGCACGTCGCTCAACCTCTCGAACGCCACGCTCATGGCGTCGCTGCCGGCCATCTACACGCAGAACGTCATGAACGGCTGCTGCTACGCGCCGCCATCCAAGTCCAAGGTCATGCCCGACTGCAGCAAGGAAGCGAACCCGAAAGATACTGAGGCCTGCGGCTTCCTCTACGGACCGACGCTCAACTGGCGTATCGCGGACGCGTCCAAGGCGCCCGAGAAGCCCTTCCGTGCAATCTTGTTTGCGACAATCGACTGCGAGAACTTCTGGGCCGTGGGGCAAAACCCCATCAAGTATACGAGTAATACCAAGAACGTGAAAGGATCCAAGCAAATCAACGGCGGCTGCTACGGTGCTGCCGCTGGTGGACCCATCGTGCTCGCTGGCTGTCTGACCTCCAAGCTCAAGGTATGTGGATGTTATGAATTGTGTGGTGATTGTTCGGTGGACAGTTTCTGACCGTGGGATGTTGCTATAACAGTTTGACAAGTCGAAGACGTTTACGTGGGATATTCTGGCCAACAAGTGCGAGGGTCTTTCGGGCAAGTGCGCGATCACCAACGGCATGTGGGGCGAGCAGCTCAAGTGCTGCAAGGTGCGGACCACGCTCACGTCCGACTGGGATCTCGAGTACAAGGTGTACATGGCCAAGGCCAAGGTCGCCGTGCGGCTCTCGGGGCCGGCCATCATGGGCATTGTGTTCGGTGGCGTCGGTCTGCTCATGTGTATGGTCCACTTCGGTGCCAAGGCCCGTGAGCGTGCTCGCCAGACGGCGTTCATGCGCGAGCAGGAAGCCACGGACGACTATGAAGAGATTATGACGCCGCTGGTTGGCGCTAATGGTGAGAAGCGACCGGCTCCGCTTCAGCGACCGATCGGTCCGTCGAGCATTGATATCTCGCTCGGCGAAGGCGACAAGATTTTTCGAAAGCCCGCCGACGAAGTTCTATACGAAGGCGACATGTACTAGAGGAAGGAATATCTCCTTTGTGATCCTCTGGTGGATACGTGCAGTCGTACGGGAAGAGTCTCAATCGCTTCCGCCAAGCCGCCCACGCGCCCTCCTTGCCCTGTGCGTGCCTTGGCGTCGCTCTCCCATTCGCTGTCTGTAGTTTTAGATTCATCATCAACCTCCACCAAAACATACACACACGCACATACACTCACACACACACACACCACATGCATAAAAACACGATGCATGTCACCATTTATCTCAATGCACTAAATGGAAATCTCATATCCCGTGATTCGATCCCAAGCATCGTTGGTACTGTCGACTACTACTACTACTACGTAGTAGTAGTAGTACGGTAGTAATACTTTTCAAAGCACCTTCGCCTTCGTAGCAAGTGAGCCCCGCGGCACTCGGGATCGTGTCGGTCGCACCCTTGGATTTGACGCACTCCGCCAGTTCATCGTGCCTGTACTACTCGGTCAGGTTGTGCGGCGCTTCAGATTCTGTTCCGTCAAAATAATAATACTCTGCCACAATATTCCAGCGAGCAGTACTAATAACGGACCTGCACCACAGGAGAAACTTTGCAATATTCGTGTTGCCCTGCTAGCACACGAGCATGAAGAGTGTGTTCCCATGGTTGGCGCGCACGGCCTTGACCACGAGCTGCTCCATGGTCATGTCTCCCTCGGCCAGGTCCTTTGTGTGAAGTGTGGTACAGTATTGTCCTCTTTTCACAGTTAGCAGCGCCATGAAGATACGGAAGTCCAACGCACTTGATCATGCGATGGAATTGGTTCAGCCTTGAGTACTCAGATTCAATAGAGAATCCCACCAGCGGTATTAATATACGCAAGTCCCTATTGCTCTCTGCATCTGACTGGCTTGTACTATTACAGTCGCCACCACTCGTGACTCACTCTGCAAGCACAAGAGAAATACAGTGTACGTAAACTACGCGATTCCCCAAGCGAGGACGGCGTCGGGGATACTGTACTCGGCCGCGGTCGATTGGAGCCATGGGGAGCCTGCACCCATGCACACAACATTTGAGGCAGGCCAGTGTGTTGGTTCTCTGCTGGTTACCGGAGGGGTCGAGTCGACACTGGTAAGGTTCGCAGTCTGTGAACAAGAAATCCGTGGATGTCCGAGGCATCCGAGTCAAATGCCATCCCGCCGGGTATTGCGTGGTTGGGAAAGAGTACAAGAAGGGAGTCAGTGCGATTCCTGCAATGGCGAAGTTCCCCCTACTAGCTTGGCCCAGAGGTAGACGACATCAAAGCGTGTACGTGGGGTAGCGAGACTCTCGCTCCCCCACTCGCTGTCTGTTCTATTGGATTCATCATCAACCCCCACCAATACACACACAAAACACCATGCATAAAACACGATCATGTTTATCTGCTTCATCTCAATCCGCAAAACGGAAATCTCACAGACGGATAAAGAAAGATCACGTGATTTGTCACCACTGTAGTACTTCTCACAGAGCTTCTACCTGCCCCATGCTCAGTCCTTCGTAGCAAGTGAGCCCCGCGGCATTTTGGATCGTGTCGATCGCACCCTTGGACTTGACATACTCTGCCAGCTCAATGTGCTTGTACTCGATCAGGTAGTGCAGCGCCGTGTTGCCGTTCAGATTCTGTTCCACCCAAATAATACTACTTTGTCACAAAATACAGTACGTCAACGGCCAAAGAGAAAAACGGACCTGCACGTTCATGTCGGCGTGGCGCCGCATGAGAAACTTGGCGATCTTCTTGTTGCCTTGCTGGCACACGAGAATGAAGAGTGTGTTCCCATGGTTGTCGCGTGCATTGACCTCGCAACCGCCATCGAGCGCATCCTCCAACTACCCCACAAAAAAAACAGTCAGGAAAATGTGATCACCATCAAAGAAAATACGACCCAGCCCACACAAAAACCAAACAAGACAAAGCGAACGTACCCCCTGAAGGTTGTTGTTTCGCGCACATAGCACGGCCTTGGCCACGAGCTGCTCCATGGTCATCTCTCGCTCGGCGGGGTCCTTCTCGAACAGTGCGTCCTTGGCGGCCTGGGTCATCGAGACCGTCCCAGGCTTCTGTGGACTAACCTCAGCACTTGGCCGCGTCGCGAGGTACTCAGCCCAGTGCAGTTTCTTCTCCTGCAAGTCGGCATTCGCCCTGGGGATCAGTAGCACGCGGAGCTCCGGGATAAACTCGGGCGGCTCATACGGGCTCGCCTCGCGTGGGTCGATCATGCCCACGGGCGTCGAGTGGTTGGGCTGGTTGATAAACACCGAGCGAGGACCCTCAGTGTGGGTGCCGTAGACGCTGCGCGCAAAATTCGGCGGCAGTTTCGAGACTTTCAGCCGCTTCCAGCCTTCGCCCAGCTTACTGGGGGTCAGCTTGGAGCTCATCGCACGCAGCTGAAGCTTGGCCATCTTGGTCGCCATCAGCGACGCCTTGGAGCGGTCCTGTTCTTCAGTCACGCGGATCATGTGGTCTCGCAGATCCAATTGCTCGGCGTCCATCTCGTCGTCTTCATTGTCTCCATGCGCAACAGACCTCTTCCTTCGCTGGTTTTGTTTCTCGTTCGAGTCGGTCTCCTCGTCAAGCCCGAGCTTGGCCTTGAGCACGCGGAGAAACTGCTCGTCGGCGAGCAGCGCACTCGCCATCTGAGCGATCGCGTCACGAGTCTTACGCTGCTCGTCACTCAGTTCCTCGTCCTCGTCCTCCAGGTCGTCTCGAGAATCGGTACTTTCTATGGACCTGTCGCTGCGGCTCGTCAGTGTCAAGTCGACCCTAGTATTCTCCTCGCCGTCGTCCGGCCACCCACTGGGCTTCTCCCATGCAAACCGGTGGCTGCGCGGCATGGCCTCGTTCAACGCATAGTAAAACACGACGTGGCTCTGGTCGGCCACGATCTCTCGCTTCTGCCAGCCGACTTGTTCGTTCGTGACCACGGACGACTCGAGTCGCTGCTCCCATTCGACAAGCGCCTGTTCGCCCATGGGGTCTGTCCGGAACCGGTCGGCTGCCCGCGCAGCCTTTGCACTAAGCTCTTGCTCGATCCGCTTTTGCTCTTGTCGCTTCGCCGCGAGCTGGAGCCGTCCGAGTTCGATTTTCTGTTCAATCTCCACCAGCTTGGCCTCATAGTCGCGCTGCCGGCGTCGCTGCTCGAGCATCTCCAAGTACGACGAGAGCTTGGCGGCCATCACGGCCTTTGTGATTTCGTGGGCCATGGACACGACAAACCAGAGCGGTCCATTCGATCCGCAGGTCTGTTTGTTTTCGATAATGTAGACATAGTCCTTCTCTCGTCGCGGTCGATTAAGATGGCCGCGCACAGCATCCAGCGCGTGCCACGTGAAGCGGCCGCCGACGCTTGGGGCGTTGGGCTGCGCGACCAGTACGCTGCACGGCTGCGGAGCGACGTCATAGTTTGGCGGTAGTGAATCGTGGCTGCAAAGCCACCACTGGCGGAACGCATCTCGCTCCTGAAACTCGGACCAGAACCGGCGGTGCGCGTACGGCTCATCGAGTTCGAGTGTGAAGTCTAGGCCTTGTGACATGGCATTCAAGATGACGATCGTGCCGGGCAGCAGTGTATCCAAGCGTGTCTGTAGTTTCATGGCGAGCAGTGATTGGAGGCAGTGCGAGACAAGCTGCGGCGGGAGAGGATTGGGTAATGGCGGCTCGTAGAGTTGTGGCGGGGGAGACTTTGAGCCGACACACCAGGCAAACCACAGCGGTGATAATAGAGGTGCATCCACAGCAAGCGTAAGCTTGACGAGGATCGCATTTGTGGACGAGAGCGTCTTGGACCGCGCAAACGCCGCGACGGCCTTGGTATATTCAATCGCTGGGTCGTCGTGGGGGTAGCTCCACCAGAGGACTCGCTGGGTGCCAACTAGTGCGACGCCCGGCACGCGCATAAGCGAACTGGTCTCCATCTCGTCTTGAGGATTCCACTCGCCACACACGAGCAGTGTGAGCGGCGCGACTTTGAATGGCGGTTCACGAGGCCGCTTGCGCCGGCGCGTGGACGGAGTCGTCGGCACAGTCATGGAGCCCTGTCTGGACAGTGCAAACGACGAGGTCGACGGATCCATCACTGGGAACAAGGCATTCTGCAGAGCGCGCGAGGTCGAAATGGACTGGATCTGAGAGTACCCTTCGCGGATGGCCGCCTCGTCTCGGCGGTCGCGCAGTGAATTGCGGTCCCCGTCCTCGTCCGTATCACTGCCACTCTCCAAGCCACAGTGTTCTGTCGTAGTGGCTTCGTCCTCGGGCGTTTGCCGCCGCCTGGCGAGTCGCCGCTGCCGTCGCCGCTCCGCCTTCACGAGCCGCTCATTGAAATGGTCGAGGTTTGTGAGCCAAATGTGGCTCACGTCCAATACAAACGTCTTGGTCTGGTTGCGGCGCCGCGTCGCGGCCTGCACCTGCAGATTCTCGAGCTCAACTTGGGCATAGTACTTGTCACAGATAGGGTGCCGCGTCACGAGTGGCACGACTGCCACCTCGTGTTCTACCAACTCGCCACGCTGCTCGCGCTCACGCTCAGCGTCCTGGAGCCGGCAGAATGCGCGCCACAACGACTCGCGGTCGCTCTCGGATCGAAACTTGACGTAGAGATCGCCCGAGAGCCAGCTCGTCGGGCCCTGTAATTCCATTTGCCGTAGTAATTGAGCCTCGTCGCTGAGCGTGTTCATGAGGTTGTTATTCGTCAGCGACGACGGCGGTAGGATGCGTGCGTGGTGCTCACAGCCCGTGACCTTGTCGGGCGACGACCAGCAGGCATTGCACATTCGCTTCTCGACTGCGTGGTCGGGTCGCTTGCTGGACGGCGACCCGCTGCCGTCCCGCATGCCGAGCCGCTTGAGAAGCAAGTTGACATTGTCGACTTCGTGGATCGCCTTCTTGATCGACTGCACCGTGGAGGACGCGCCGCCAAGACCTTGTGGCGCGTCGGCCTTGGACTTGGCCATCGACTTGTACAACGGCGAGTTCATAATCTTGTCCGCCGCGCGCTTGCCGCGCTGCAGCTTTCGCGCTGCGTCCGCTGCTGCGTCGTTTGCTACGTGCTTCTTGGGGTCGATTGCCGGTAACGAGTGGGGTGGTATCCCGGCGACTGGTGGCTTGCCGCTTTCGCCAGTCGCATGACGAGGCAGCCTGGGTAAGTACGTCGGCGATGCGTCCTCGATTTCGCTTCGACGGGATGGGGACTTGAGCGGTGACGTCGGCGTCGGCGGCGCCTGCACGATCAAGGCGCCACCGGGCGAGTATGTCGCCTTGAGCTCATCGCGTGAGACGGCGCTTTTCGCGGGGCTGCCACTGGATATCGATGTGGTACTGCCATTGCTGCTGCTGCTTGTACTGCCGTGCTTGCTCGCACGTACGAGCGCCGCGCGCTCCTTGATGAGCAGCTCTTGGTGCTTCTTGTTTTGCTGTTTGAGGATGCGCCGCGCGCTCGATTCGACGCTGTTGAGAAACTGGTTGAGCTCCTCCATAAGAGAATAAGATGTCCAGTATCGAGGGATCTGTGGCTTGCGTTGGGTGTGTAGGACGCCCAGAACGAGAGGAAATCGCGGCGCAATGAGACGAACGTTTACGGCGGCCCATTCTCCCGCTGTGGACCTGAACGGACACGAGCAAAAGTAATAATATGCTGAGTTATCTTATGTCACTAGACGGTCCATGAATGAAGATCAACTGTCGTTCCATGGTACAGCTACTTTGTGGATCTCAAGATGAGACTCTCGGTGTCCTTCCCTGGGCTTCCTAGGTGCACGCCCCCATTCAACTCGCCGCGCGCCGTGACGCGGGTCAGGAGTGGTCCGGCCACAGGACACGTGAGCGCAATTTCATACGTGGTGCGCCACGGATCCTCCACCATGTCCAAGTCGAAGCGAGCGACCAGCACGGCCAGCGCGATCTTCATCTCGAGCATCGCA
>JAADWA010000885.1:0-12806 GCA_023335935.1 Pythium phragmiticola
CCCCCCCCCCCCCCCCCCCCCCCCCCCCCCCCCCCGTGTGGGAGAGCCTTAGAAGTCGAGGTCTTCGAAGCAGTTGTTGAACGAGATGATGCTCGTCATGTGCTGGTTCGACGGCTCTGGCTGCGGCTGGTAGGCCTTGGAGGTCGCGACCGGCGACACACTCGCGTCCGAGCGGGCGCTGCTCACGTGGCTACGGGCGGCGCCGTTGTTGTTGTTGTTGCCGAGAACGTCCAGCAGCTGCAGCTCCTCGTCGCTGTCGGTACTGGCATAGCTGCTGTCAAAGACCGACGTGTGGGTCGTCTTCTTGCGAAGAATCCACTCGCAAAAGTCGGCGTCCCGCTCCCGCAGTTCGGCGACAATGCTATCGCACACTTGGGCGATGCTGCGGTCGTCGTTTTCGACGCGCATGTCCCATGGGAACGAGTCGTAAAACGCGAGCGTCTTGTCCATCCACGAGCGCTTGTGCTCGTTGAACCGCACGCGCTCGGGCTCGCGCTCGAGGCGCTGGGTGATGCGCGACCAGAGCAATTCGGGTTCCACAGAGATGTTGACCGTGTAGAACTGGATCGCACTGAACTCTTGCACTTCACGCATTTGCTCGCGAATGACCGGGTCCAGCAGTTTGCCGTGGCGTGCGTAGAACACGGCGCTGAACGGCGAGCGATCGGCGATGTACACGTACTGGCGAGCGGCGACGCCCGTCTTCTCGTGGCGCACACGACTCGCGAGACGCAGTACACGCTCGAACCAGGAGCAGACCCACGAGGTCTCCATGAGCAACGACTGCGCGGGGAGTGCGTACGAGGGCATGTCCATGAACGCCTCGTCCATGACGCGGTAGCCACGCGCTTCGAATTCTTCCACGATCGCGGTCTTGCCGCATCCTTTTCATTGAGAAAGCGTCAGATTGTTTGTTGGAAATCGACCAATGTTGGACGCCTTCTTACCATGGCAGCCTTCGACGCAGACGATGAGGATCTTGGGGTCCGACATGACAGACGAGAGCAAAGCTGTTGGCGTTGGTACTTTTGTTCCAAATACGATGTGTGTGTTTTGTTGGACTGGGACGAAAAGCGCGCCAACATTGGTTCGCAACTCCGAAAATCGTACTTAGCCGAGGACTCAAATTCAAAACAGGTGGGATGCTCATTACTCTTGCTCTTTGTATTTAGAAAGTCGACCGTGGCGGGCTTTTTTGCTGCCGTGGGAAAAACCAGAACTCAACTTGGGCTTGGCGCCAATTCTTGGACGAATGCAGCAGTTAACTTAGTGAGGTAATAAACCTCAACGATGGAGTGTACTCTGTGAGACTAAATAAGGTTCGGAAGGTCATACGCGCGAGGTCAACACGAAAGAATCTTCCCACTGCAGCACATGGCGAGGCATGTCTGCAACCATGCGGCGGATTTGGTCGGACGTCGAAAGGTTCCGCGTGCGAAAAGAGCCGATGGAATGTAGAGCCGTGCCAGCTACGACTTGGCTACCCATGGGGACCAGCAGTGGATGCAGAATGTAGCTATCGAGAAAAACAGATTAGGTCGTCAGAGAATGGTAGTGTCCACAGTATGCATACAGATCGCTACAACGTACCCATGGCACTCGCGTTCGCTGAAAGTTGCCGGGCCGGTGATGCAATCTTTGAAGCGGTGGAGCTCCTTGCGCACCATGACGATTGATTCTTTTTGGACGTCAACGTACTCGAGCCAAAGCGACGAATGTGGTACACGACCATGCAGACACTCCTGCTGCCGCACAATGCGAAGCTCGCTCGAAATGGCATACACGAGACGTGGTGCGCCAATCTCAGGGAATCCACGAGAGCCTTGCCACATCCACATCTCTCGAGCGATACTGTGCATGCCCACTCCCTCGAAGGCCTTAGCGGACTTGTACACGACCGCGTCGTTGCCTTTCGGCGTCGGGGTACTCCACACAGCCGAGCGCCATCCAAAGACTGGAATAATGGAAGCGTCGAGTGGTCGCGTCATATTCAGCCACGCAAGCTCATGGCGGACCGACGCCAGTTCTCCAAGAAACTGCAGCGTCACGCGGCTCGAAAGTCCAGGAAGGGCAAAGTGAAGCGTCCGCGGAAGTGAGAGCTGGGCTTCTACGGCGGGTTCCGGTGTGGACTCGACCTGTCGACGACCATGGAATTTCTCCAGGCTTTTGGCGGACTCGTCCGTGGAGAGCCTGAGATATTTCTACACCATGATGTTTTCCGTAAGAAACCACGACCACTTGTCTTAAGAATCAACAAAAAAGATTGTCTGCTTACAGTTGGACGCTGGACGAGTTCAGTAAGTCGACGTTTCCGCGAGAACGGCATGCTGCGGCAGTGGACTGGCATCATGGTTCCCACAAATGGTGTCCATCGAGCGTCGGCCACGGCCGGCACGTGCTCGACGCGACGGATGCTCGATGCCTTTGGGTCAACTTGGGCATTCCAGGCGCGGCTGCAAGACAAAAAGCCACGCGGAGAACGAATGAGGTCTTGCCGTTCACAAAATTCTATATGCCTAGTCGGATCATTCCACTCACGGTTGCGTGCGCGGCGTGATCGGCGAATGCTTGGACACGACGACCGCCATCGCGGCGGCGGCGTCGCGCCCATGCTTCATGGGGACATCGTCCTGCATGGGCTCATCAGCCAGCGGCGATTTCTCGACGTAGATGGCCATGTTGCTTTTTCTTTTTTCTCGTTTGGCTTCGAAATGGATTCTGATCTGTCCACTTGGACGACTAAAAGAAACTGACTGGGATGCTGGCAGGTTTCTGTTTCTTGTTGTTGGCGCGGGCGAATCCGAAAGTGACGACGCGACGGCACTGGCCCGGCTGCCCCGACTTCAACACCAAAAAAAGCTGTCGAAGCAAAGGAAAGATCACAGGACCTGCCCATCACTCTCTCGACCGACGTACCATCTGTGGCATTGGTGGCGTGATGTGATTGGTGGAGGATTCGGATAACCTTTCAAACCCAATCTTCTCTAAACGTTTGTGAAGAAGACCGCTCTTGAGAGGTAATGAACCGTCATCCCAGCTGGGTTATTGCATGGATAGCGACTCGGCGATGTTCCGTGTCAGCCAACGCCATGCTGAAACGCCATGCTGACGGACTCGGAGGGAGAGGCTAACCCAGAGATATTTAGAACGTGCTGATCGATGGGTTGTTGCCGCATGCGACACGCCTTCGCTGATCAAAATGACACCATCGTCAGTAGCAATTTTTCTCTCCACATAGAGTCCGGTATTAGAGTACATACAGTACGGTACACTAACCGCCCCATCCCGAGCGTCATGTTGTTGCCAGGGAGCTTCTTGACGCAGCTGCAAATTGCAATTCCTCCTCCTTTCCGGAGAATGTACCGACTCTGCACGGATGGGACAGGGACACGACTGTGGGCACAAGCGACAGTCCCGTAGCTGTTTTTCAAGATGGCTTCGCTCGCTTCCCTACCAGCCAATGATCCCAT
Source organism: Pythium phragmiticola (assembly GCA_023335935.1). Classification (NCBI taxonomy): domain Eukaryota; phylum Oomycota; class Peronosporomycetes; order Pythiales; family Pythiaceae; genus Pythium; species Pythium phragmiticola. The sequence goes on from JAADWA010000885.1 coordinate 3,471, forward strand.
TTCTGGATTCGTATTGGAGAGGCTGAACAATCGCGGAGAGAAAAGACGGGCCATCGAATGCTCATCTGCACCTTGCTTTGCCTGTTGAAGACGGAAAGGAGTCCAAGCAAAAAAACTCCGGAATGGAGAATCAGTCCCAGCATGCTGTCTCTCCTTATGATCTACAGAGATTTCCGGGTGCAGAACTCTCCGCCAGTGGATACTGCAGTCTCCCTAATTATGCGCTGTGGAATACGGTGCGCTCACACTTGCGAAGCGCCGCGGAATAGTCCGTCTGACCATAATGGGCGCAGTACCCACGCTCTGCAGCTGCGTTGAAACTTGAAATCATTCCCCTCCTGTGTTGTTGAAGGGCAGTTTCCTCATCATCCACGGGTCCATGGATGATCCAACGGATTTCCCAGGGACGCCGTCCGGGACGGCGGGTTCCACCTGATCTGGGATTCCTGAGTCAGATGCACGTCTGAAGCTTCCCTCCTGCCAGGCAATATGCAACGTTGTCTATTACTTGAGCATATCGTCTGGCGGATCAGAGATTGCTGGTGTGGGGATTCCGACTGCTTCCAGATAGATGCATGGACAGATACTGCATCACCATTCTGTCGCGACTGGTTGTGGAAGCATCCCATGGATCCAGTCTTCACGTGGCTTCCCTTCAACGAAGCTGCAGATTGCTGTCAGTCACAGAGAGTAACAACCCCGTTCGAGTGCCTCTGTTTCTAACCATTATGATATAAATCTCGTTGGTAACGGCCGGTCAAGAAGGAGACCTGGCAAGCCACGGCAGGGCAACGATGGTGACATTCATCCCGCCGGCGCGCCGCTAGGGCGCAGCGCCCGACCGTTCTGTATCGCACATCTCTCAACATGGATGCCTCCAAGCGCCTGTCGAAAGTGCGACCTCTGTCGCTGCTCCCGGAGGCGAAATATTCGCGTTTCCAAAGTCAGGAAAGAGACGTGGAGGACGACGAGTTCGTCGTCTTGAATGGCGTGCCGTACGTCTCCCCACGTGGCTTCTTACGCACCTCCTAGTAGTCGCTCTAATGTATGAGTCATTTGTATCAGCAATTCGTTGGCTGACGTGGACACTATCGAGCGGGAAGTGGACGCTCAGCTCACGCTACTCGATCCGTTCGCGACGCCCGAGGCCATTGCGCGGGCCACAGACGCGCTGCACGCCGCGAGTAGCAATACGAATACCAGCGACACGTCTGGAGATGCCCATGACGAAGTCGTTGACGCCTTCATGAGCCACCAGCCGCAGTACAAGCGATCGATTCTCGCCAAAAAACTCCAACTGTACGAGACGCAGCTCGCCGTGCGGGACCAGCAGCTCACGGCAATGCGGTTAAACCACGAAGCGGCGCTCGCATCGATCGCCAAGCTTCGAGAAACCATGGAGAGGCAGCAAGCAGAGTTTGACGCGACCCAAGACGAGTGGGAAGACGAGAAAGAGAAGCTGCTCGTGCGGTTCCGCGGTGCCTCTGCTGGTGGTAGTACTATCGGTGCCGGCGCGATGATCTTCCAGATGACGATGGGCGCGTCCGCCGCAGCGATGGCTGCGCGTACGCGAAGCCTCCACGACGCCGATATGCAAAAGCAGCGAGAGCTTCGGCTCCAAATGCTGCGCGGTGCCGCTGATGTCCAGGACCAATTACTGGACGACGACGTGGGGACCGTCATGTTGACCCTTGGACGTGGAGCGTCCTCCTGGCGCTTCTGGAAGACGCGGCTTCGACGCGTTGTGGGCAGTTCTGTCTATCCGTTTGCGCGCGACGTGCGCCAGATCGAAGCGCGCTTTGGGTACTCCGTGGCGTCGTATTTCCGGTTCTTCCGATGGATCATCCTGAGCTTTGCCGCCATCGCTCTCCCGAGCGTCGTGCTGCTCGTGCTCCATATCCTGCAGCTCGTCGATACGGTACGTGAGGCGATCATAGTAGGAGGAACTCATCTATGCACACGCTGACCAGTTTCGTTTCTTCATGTCATAGGGCCGCACGTTCCATGCCAACTGGGTCGCGTTTGCCGGCGTCTTCCCAGCATACCTCTTGTTCCCCATGTACACCAGCGTGGAAGCGATGCGGTATACGGTATGTAGCCATCCACACGCCAGGGCCACCGTTCAATCGGAGTGTAACCCTTTGTGTACCCTTACCTTCCACTAGCTGGTGCTGTTGGTAATGCAGGCCATTCTGCTGGTGTTCACAGTACGCAAGTGGATCACGGAAGACCGTCAGTCGAAGACGCTCCAGGCCGTGGACGGAGGCGGAAGCAAGCCGCCCAAGTTCAGCCGCGTCGTGCTCAACGCCTGGGACTTTACGACTTGCACCCGAGAGGTTCGAGTAAATGTCATTGTTCTCTCACGCGTTGTATAGCGGTTTTCTCACACGTATACAACTACTGAATCGTCCACCACAGCACGCCAGTGATCTCATGAAATCCATCGCCGAGCAAATCAAGGTCACGCTCCAAGAAGAGCTTCTCGCTGAGACGCTGCGCCGGCGAACGCGCAAAGAACGCTATACCTTGTACGCTCGCCGGGCCGCGAGCTTTCTGCTGTACGTCGTGATCCAGGCCACGTGCTGGTGGCTCATCCTCATGGTCACGACACAAGCGTCGCAGATCCAGGCGAGCATCGCGAGGAGTGCTCCGTTGTTGGCACCGTACGTGAGCAGCATTGTGCCTGCCGCGGTGACTCTGATCAACGGTGTTCTCCCCGTCGTCATTGCCCAGCTGACAGCGCTCGAAAAGTGGGACGACTTTGGCTTTGCGATCAAGGCCATGGTCACGCGGCTGTATCTCGCCAAAGTACTCAATGTACTGATCCAGCTCGTCTCGTACGCGCTGCTGTTGGATCCGTATCTCTTCACTGGAGCTCAGACGATCTTGGAGATCGCGAAGTTTGATGGGCCGACCGTGAGACGGAACGTCATGCTCGCGTTCAAGCCTGAGCTGTATGATTGTCGCGCAGAGCAAGTAGCGTCGGGGCTGCTCACGCTCGTCGTGACGGACTTCACGGTCAGCAAAGTAGGCGCGATCAGCTCGCCGACAGTCGCGTGGGTGTCGGGGAAGGCGCAAACTCAGTGGACGCGGTTCCGGAACCGACGACGCGTCGCCGACACTGCCCGTGTCGTGCCCGTGTCGAATCTGGACACAGGACTCTCCAATGTGGTGGCAGAAGAAGCAGCCTCGGATCGTCCACCGACCGCCACGCCACCGGAGAGTTCGTCGACTGGAGCAGCGGTTCGGAAATCATCCACACTAGTGTCCGGTACCCCTACGAGTGAAACCTCTGCGTCTGCGCCCAAGCAGCTCAAGAAGTCAGAATTCCAAGTGCCACAGAAGATGGTCTCGCTGCTCTACTCGTGCACGATTGCACTGGTGGCGATCCCCTTGGCCCCGACCGCCGCCGTGTTGGCGCTACTGCTCCACGTCATCAATTTCAAGCTCGACAAGCTTTTCCTCATGGTTAGTGCTGCCTCTGTACTACCGTAGCTCTTAATGGTCAGCGCGAGGAGCTCACGTGTATTGTTATGTTGGATAGCACTTTCAGAAGAAACCAATGACGCCCTGGAGTGCCAAGGATGCCGGCAGCTTTTTCATCAAGTTTTACTTGTGCACAGTGCTTCTCTTTATGGGATTCACACATTTCTTTCTCTCGAACACGCACCTGCCCAAGTTATGTGGTCTCCAAGATGCGCTCTTGTCCGAGACCACTCGCGATGGTCTTTCGCAAGGGCTCTGCCTACCCGAGTCGTACAATGCGACCACTGAGCTGTGTGCACTTGATCCTGCCATCTCTCAAAGTGGCTACTTTCTCGCTGGCTCCCAATCGTCCACGAGGGAGTGCGTGGTCGGATACCCCAAGTGCGTGTGCGCGTCCGCGCTCGCGTGCGGGCCATTCACGGGCGAGCGCAATGGCTACGCACCGCTACTCGACTATGCGTTATCCGTACGGGCCGTTGCTGCGGCGTATACCATCGTGGTCTCGAGTGCCGTGGTAGCCTGGGGCGTCGTGCTCGCGAGTGCGATGGGTGCGCTGTTTCTCCGCAACTCGCTGCGCGTGCAGGCCATGGTGGCCCGCGCAAGAGATCATGACGCGGCGATCACGTTTGCGTCGCTACGCAAGAAAATCCAGCAGCTCGAGAATCGATTGCGCATCCACAAGATCAGCAACGAGGCCGGAAAGAGTGACGACAAGAAATCTTGAGCGGATATGGGCAGCCCTAAAGGAGACAGCGACTCGGTTAAATCCACGCACAATCCTCCTATGGGTACCAGTATCTATGGGACGGATACCGCAGTCATCCTCCCAAAATAAACGATCGACAAGATCACGAAGGTAGGGACCAGATCCTACCCGTGAGCAGCTGAGCGTTCTGGACAAGAATCGAAGTTGGCAGTTCCTGGTTGCGACGACCATCCATCTCCACGCCTCAGACCTCACTCTCGAACCTGCAGCAAACCAAACGAACTCCCCGCGGAGGAACCATGTCTGACGAGTCCGACCAGTGGAACTGTCCCATGTGCACGCTCGCTAACGAACTCACGGCCGAGGCCTGCGACGCGTGCGGTGCGACGAGCCCGTTCGTGCTGGCGGGGTACGAAGCCGAAGAGCAAGCGGCCATGGCGGCGTCGTCGTCGTCGGCCAATTCCAGCCCACGCGAGAAGTCCAAAAAGCCGTCGGCGCGCGGCCGCGGCGTCTCGCAGGACTCGCTACTCTCGGACGCCATGTCGGAAGAGATCGCCGCCGAGCTGGACCCGTGGACCCAGGCCGAGTTTGAATGGGCCAACGTCGAAGCACTTCAGGAAACCAAGACAACCCCCAAGAAGCCACGCAAGTAATGCGATGAAAGAAAAAAGCGATACTGACCAATACATAAACTAAGACAGGTCTATGCGATTCCGCTGGGTCTCTCGTTGACGTCCTTAGCCGTGCTTGAGCTGCATGCGCAGCGCTCGGCGGTAGAGCCGAATCGACGACGCGGCGATCGTGAACCCGATCATGCCGAAGAACGCGCCGGTCTTGACCTTGTTGTGGCGCCACGCACTGGCCACGTCCTCTTCCGAGCAGCCCTCTGGCAGCGCGAGTGTCTCGTCGTGGACCTCTCCGCAGCGCGTGTGGAGATCCGTGGTCTGGTAGCTGAGAAACCAGTACACGACAAAGCAAATGATCGAGACCGTGAGCAGCGCGCGGTACGCAAAGAGCGTCATGTCGACGCGCCGGTCGAGTGCCACGCCATTGTGGCGGTACACGACGACGCGTATGCCGTCGACCGAAAAGTCGGCAAACGTGTTGGGCTCGCAGTAGGGCAGACAGCACAGATCACGGGACGTCGACGCGATCGCGTGCCACGTGTTGCCATGCACAAAGCTGAGCTGGACCTTGAGCGCCTGCGCGAGCTTCGCGTCCAGCGTGAGCGTGGGTGACGCGTCCGCCTTGAGCTTGGGCAACAGCGCCTGTGCGTACCCTGCGACCTGGGCCTTGAGCGCGTCGTCCATGTCCGAGTCGTGCCACGTGACCTTGTTCGACGAGCTCTTGCGGTTCTTAACTGAGACCGTCGCAGACGAGATTTCGTTTTCCAGATTGTAGAGCGGCTGAATGGGCGCCGTGAGCCACGCCTGCGTGCGGTAGATGATCACCTTGAGCTTGGACTTTTGGCTCGCGAGCAGCACACACGCGCCCACGCGCTGGAAGAGAAGGCGAGAGTTAGAGACCAAGTGGGTAGGCACCAAAGAGCGCCAATTTCAGAAACGTACGTAGCGAAGGTCGACGGCAAAGTCGGGTCCGGCCAGCACGTGCCAGCCGATGCCGTTCGCGGCCTCGAAATCGGTTTTGATTGCGGCGCTGAACTCGCGCAGGTTCTTGGTCTTGCGCGCAGCGGCATTTACAATCTACAGACGCTGTCAGAATCTACGTTTTAACCACATAAACGGTGTTTTCGTTCCGTACGGTTCGGGCCGTGAGTTTCAGTGCGTTGGACGCCTCGGGCGTGCGCGAGGGCGTGAAGTCGGCGCCACCGAACGGCATGGTGCGAGGCGTCCGGTGTCTTGTCCCGCGTGGCGGTGGCGGGGGTGCGTGATGCCCGTCAACACCAAAAATTTGGAGCCATCTAAACTACGTAATTACTTTCTTCGTAAAAACGATCTGCAGAGACTGTAGCCATATCATTTTACAAGGGTCAAATATCTCACGGCAGAGAGAAGCCAGGCAACAGACTGCAGTATCTGCTGGGTGACGGGCATCTATTTCTGACCCTCGTCATGCGACTGTATGCTTAACTTCCCAGGATCATTTTTGGCATTTCCAAGAAGAAGCGTGCAAGCCGCTGAGTAGGCACAGAGACACGGCGCCAAAGCTCTTGTCGCTGTCTGTTGCCACGTCCCAGCCATGCGGCGTGCCGCCCCCACCGTCCTTGCTTTCTCGTCTGTGCTGTGTAATTGCTCCTGCTGGCAGCGATAAGAACGGTGCTATTCTGGGGAACTTGGGAAAGAGCCTCCACAGGGGGCGAATCCCCTCGCCAGCAGCTGGTTGATAGAAAGCTTTGCCGACCAGACACGACGCGCAGCATCCTCACTCACTGCCCCCTTCAATTCTGTCCCCCAAAGTCTCTTCATTCCCTCCTCCTCCTCACTCGACGCGCTGAGCGCACTAACGCACGATGGACGAACTCCACGATGCCATCCAAGACGCGCAGTACATTGGCGCCGTCACGAATGCGCAGCGCGGACCGAGTGCAGCCTATTACAACCCGACCCACACGGAGCTGAGCCAGTTTGTCGAGCGCCAGGAGCGCACGGTCGGCGCTGACTGGCTCTCGCTCGAGTGCATTCTGGACCAGCCCCTCGGGTTCTACTTTTTCCGGCGCTTTTGCGAGGCCGAACAGCACGGCGTACAAAAGCTCCAGTTTCTCGTCGAGGTCACCAAGTACCGTGCGCTCACGGCGCCCGACCAGCGCAGCGCCAAGGCGCGTGAGATCTGGGAACGCTTTTGCTGCACGACCACGGCCGACTTTGCCGCCAAGAACGGCTCGCAGTCGACCAGCCCGACAGTCTCCGATATGGGCGCGTCCTCGGCGGCCGTCGAGCCCATGCCGTTGGGCGAGAGTGGTGTCACGAAAGACGCTCTGCCGGGCAGCGCCCTCAGCGAACCACTTGGGACGGCCGTCAGCCCACGCCATAGTCTCGTCAATTTACGAGACATCAACGTCGCGGCGGTCACGACCAACGGCGTTGTCTTTTGGCGCAAGAGCGACGCGACTGTCTCGCGGAACGACGTCGCCGACGCGTACAAGACCGCGGCGTCCGAAACGAGCTCCATCGGAGTCGGCGGCGACGTCATCAAGCGCGTAGGCACGCTGCTCAAGCGCAAGTCCGTGCCCGGCACCAGCAACAGTGCGAACCGCACGGCCTCGACCGCCAGTACGTCCTCCCCTCGCAGCAGCACGACCGACACGTCGCTCGCCTCCCCCACGTCAGTGCTGAGCCCAACCGAGGAGAGCCATAGCTACCACGAACGCCCAGAACGCCCCGCGTCACCGATGATCTCCAAGGCCAGTGTTGCCTTCAAAGAGGTCGACAAGGCCGCCACGGCCATCCCTTCGACGCTCTTTGACCAGGTCGAGGCGTGCGTGCTCACGTCACTCGAGCAGCTCCACCTCAAGGACTTTCGCGCGAGCGTGTTCCACCGCCGGCTGCTGGCGTTTCTCTACCTGCAAACGCGCCGTGTCGTCGAAGACGACTTCACAGTGCTGCGCGTGCTCGGGCGCGGCGGCTTTGGCATGGTCAACGGCTGCATCAAGCGCACGTCGGCGTCGCTCTATGCCATGAAAGTCATGAACAAGAAGATGATTAAAAAGAAGCACGCCGAGAAGCTGTGCATCGCCGAGCGCAAGATCCTCGCGGCCATTGCGAGTCCGTTTGTCGTGTGTCTCAAGTACGCGTTCCAGACGCCCGACGAGCTGTTTCTCGTGCTCGATCTCCGGACCGGCGGCGACCTGTCGTTCCACTTGAACCGGTGCCGCTTCACGGAGCCGCAAGTGCGGTTCTGGGCCGCGCAGATCCTCCTGGGCCTCCAGCATCTCCACGAAAAGAACGTCGTGTACAGAGACCTCAAGCCCGAGAATATTTTGCTTGACGAGAGGGGCAACTGCAGCATCTCGGACCTCGGGCTCGCGGTCGAAGTGACGCCCAATCTCGCCGGTCGCTGTGGCACGCGCGGGTACTGGGCACCCGAGATGCTGCTGCGCGACGAGAATGGCCAGCGCATGGTGTACAACCAGACGGTCGACTGGTGGAGCTACGGCTGCCTCGTGTACGAGCTGCTCTATGGGAAATGCCCGTTCCGCACGACCAAGGCCAAGGCGCTCCACGAGGACAAACAGCAGGCCTATGACAAGGCCACGCTCGAGCTCACACCGTCGTACGACCCCAAGTACTTTTCCCCGGATGCCGCCGAGCTCATCCAGCGTACGTTTATACGCAGAGACTGGAATCCCGATGGCCTGGAGACTCACTTGGTTTTTGTATAGAGCTGCTGGTGCGGGACCCCACGAAACGGCTCGGTGCGAATGGTGCCGAAGAAGTCAAGCGCATGAAGTTTTTCGACGCGTGCGACTGGGTCGCGATCGAGACCATGAGCATGACACCGCCGTTTGTACCGGACAATGAGATCAACGCCGCGTCGCAAGCCGACATTGGCTCGTTTGATATCTCCACGGTCAAGGGCGTAAAGCTGTCGGAGCAGGACCAGAATCTGTACGGCACGTGGGACTACGTGTGCGCCGACACGTTCCAGCGCGAGGCGATCGAGTACCTCGAGTGGGAGGTCAAGCATGGTCCGTGCACGATCTCACCTGGCACGAACGTGTGCTGTACGCTTTTATAAACGACGAGGAGGAGCGAGTTCCCGACTGGAAAAGAACAGGAAGGGCATTTTCACTCCCTTAGCACGCGGATGGGAGGGAGAGAAACGAACAACAGATCCGTAATTATTATGAATGGTATTATATCCCATCTCATTTTTCAAGATTTTTTTATTTTTTTTATTTAGGAGAAGAGTTAGACAGATACCACTAGATCCTGAAACCCCATGGGCCGTCGGCTCCCCTCATGTAGCATGCAATCTCAAGCGGGCAGATGCTCTCTTGGCGGTGCGTCAGTGGGCTCATATTGCCGGATATGGCGTCGTGTGTGGTCAAGTAAATCCGAGGTAGGCTTCGCGGTAACGGGGGTGAGAGGATGGACGATGTCGGATGAGAGTAGTCGCGCTAAGTGTTCGTCCGTGGGCGTCCAGTCCGAGTCCGAGCGCTGGGAGAGTCGGGTATCCATTGCCAC
>JAADWA010000886.1:0-12797 GCA_023335935.1 Pythium phragmiticola
CCAAATGTGAGCGTGTTAGCTTCCCGAGATAAACCGGCTTTTCCGTTCCCCGTCTGCTTTATTCCGCTACACTTTGTTCTGCAATTGATCTCTGATTTCTCTCCTGTAGTCGGTACTGAATTCCCGACTGGATTCTGGAGAAACGTGGACAGCAGGACAATCACCTGATGAGGTTAGCATCAGTATTTTACATCATATATCACTGAAGCACTCATGAAGCTGCATCATTACTGGGGGATCTCCCCAGCTCAGACGGTAGAGCTCTCGGCTGATACGTGGTCCCTGGATCGAATCGGGGGACTGTGGGGACGAAGAGTGGGACACCCCCGGGTAACCAGGCTGACGTAAATCGAAAAGCCCAGCTGTATTATAACATGCCCCATGACCTCCCCCCTCATGTACAGTACTGTAATACAGCGTGTGGACAGCGTTGTGGATGGTGTTGACTCAAAATGCAAAGACGTGGCGCAGTGGTTGTTGAATTCTCATTTCCAGGTGTATTTCTTCGTACCACACCAGAACCGGGGCGGTAGCACAACCAGTCGACTCGGGTACCAAACGTCTGACAGTTCGATGTAATAATATTTCATGGCATACAGTACAGTACAGACATGTACCACTGGTCTGTGTCATTTGGATTCCAGAGGCCCTGTGCACAGTGACAAGACGCTAGAGTGCTGTGCAGTTCATACTGGGAGGCTGCATTGTTCTTAATCATCGTGGAATTGTCATGCATCCGACTCGGAAGGCGTCCGAAAGGGAGAAAAAAACACCCATCCACTGTGGATCCCACGTGCGCTTGAGAGACGAACGAGGGCCCTTGGATGGTTCGTGAGGGTAACACTGGCAGAAGAACATCACAGTGGTGATCCACAAATCTCCACTGCTGCACATTTCGCGGCTATCCCATATCACTTCCGCGTCTGGAGTGATTAGGGAAAGCCGCACTATGCAAAAAGGACCGCCTTCATCGCGTCCCACCCGGAACCAGACGAAGACTCCTCATGAGCACACGCTCATGAGGAGTCTTCGTCGAGTCGTTTAAGGGACTGTATCTCCACGCGGTCACCGACAGTCATACAGCAGGACCACTCCGTGGGCGAACAGTCGGAGCGTTGGAAACCCTACAGAAATAAGCATTCCTGGGATGGCTTCTTGCTGTATATTCACACCGAGCTTAGTGTCGGTTCTGTGATCAATTAGTCACAGCTGAACTTCATTCGTATTATGTACTGCACTGCCTCCGAGACCGTGGGGTTGTGAAAACATGGCAGCGGACACTGTGGGTACAACTTTAAACGGCGGCCCACCGCTGGCCCAACCTGGAGGTGGTTGGCGACAGCGCCCTCATCATCTGCCAAGTAAGTGCTTATCGGCCTCCCTCGAACGCCCGTCTTCTCCGGCTTTGTGGATCAGCTCGATGTGCGTCACCGGACCCACCTCGTGCACGCGCACAACAAGATGGCTGATTCTCGGGCCAGCCTAGCCATGGATACACTCGTGCGCTCCGTCCATGTGGATGGCGTGCGCAATAGTCCCATTTATGTAAGAGTTCATCCAATGCCTGAGACTACCCTCTGTCGAACACAGCCGGGCCACTTTGCCATTTCTAGGTGCACTTTTCGGTACCAGCCCAAAACCAATCAAACCGACTCAAGTGTCCTTATCAGGACACATTATGTCTGTTCCATCGGCCATCTGGAATCCAGAGTCTCTCGCTCGTACGATTGTGTAGAGGGTCGTGAGATTGCCCTTTTTCCCGCTGCTCAAGAGCGGGAAAAGTAAAGCGCCCGTTCTTTCGCCAAGAAGGTGCCTCTCGTGGTGGTCGTTAAGTACCTTCCGTCCCGGTCGTTCCAGTCCACAGGTGGCGCCACCACGACAGAGACTGTTTCGCGACCGCATCAAGTAGTCGGGCGCAAGAGCCTCGTGAAAAAAAGCAGTTCAATCCGAATGAAGACGCGCTCTGCATTCGGCGTGCTCGCCGCGCTTGCGGCGCTTGCCCGGGGCGACAATGCCCAGCCACTGAGTTTTGACACGCTCAACGCTGTGAACGGATCCGAGACGCCGAATGGCGTGCTCCGCGCGGCCGACTTGACGGCGGCGTCCTCGACCTTCGGCTCGTCGGCACCTTCGCCCACGCCACGCATTGTTCCCACGGGGTTTGCCTCCGATCCAATCGACGGTGACTTTGCCGCCCGCGTGAACGCTGATCCGGTCGACACCACCACGCAGCCACCTCAGTTTCCCCCCACGAACACCTCGGCGCCGTGGGTGCCGTCCAGCGTCATGCCATTCCGTGACAGTGACATGGCGAACCAACCAGCCGCGACCACGCCGCTGCTTGTCGTCACCGATCCGTCGGCCATGGCCTTATCGGCACTGCCGACGTCCGCGGAGACTGATCTTCAAGGCTACGTGTTTGCAAACCGCCCAAGCGACAATGCCACGTCCCCAGCGACCACCACCCGCAGTAAGGTGTCCACCAATGCCTCGGCTTCTGACGATGCTTGGTGGCGAGAGCGCGTGTGCTTGTCGTCTCCAGGCGCGTGCACAGTCGCACTGTCAAACACCCACCGCGGCAGACTCGCCGACGCGTCGTCGGACGGCAAGGATCTGAGTGCCGTCGAACGCGATCTGGGCCGGACCATGGCCTTCCGGACGGCCTCCACTTTGGCCACGATCGGCATTGCCTTTGCCTCAGGTCCTGTCGCGCTTGCGCTCGGCATGATTGCGTTTGCGTTCTCGGCACTGTTTGCCGAGTCGGCCGAGAGCGCATTTGTCAACCTGCTCAAGACTGTGAACAAGGAGTACGCGAACCTCAACGACGACATTAAAGACACGAGCGAGCGCATCGTAGCGGCGCCCGAGATCCGCTCGATGCGCACCTACGTACGGGCTGCGTACTCGTACGATAATACGTTGCGCACGATCGCTGCCCGCGCCGACCCGAAGGCCACTGGCGACTTGGCCATCAAGACGCGCGGCTTTTGTGAGTAACGTGATAACAACTTGCGCGCCAAGTTTTACGACGCGCTCATGGACACGGATCGGTATCTGGCCGCAATGGAGACCTACTACCGCACGCGGTCGCGTGGGTACGTGGCCGAGGCCACGTTCTACTTGCAGGGGCTGTACGCGGCGTACTTGAGCTACACTAAGTGTGCGGTCGCGGCTAACCCTGACGTGGCCAAGCTCCAGGAAAAAGACAAGCAGATCCGAGGTCACATCAGCAAAGCGGCGGGCAAGATGGCGGCCGTCGCGTGGAAAATGCGCACCGACTTTGTCGCCAATATCAAGGGTGAGGTGGAAAAGGCCGTGGCCACGGGCGCCCAGACGCGCGCTGCGGTCAAGAACGCCATTGCGCAGGCCACGCAGAAAACGCTTGAGCATCTCGACGGGCTGGAGTCGCTCATTGAGACCAAGTCAGCCGAGAAGCTCACGGCCGCACGTGGTCTGCAAGACCTCGTCGCGAACGCCGGCAACCAAATCCGCAACGGCGTGGCGACCGAGTTCAACGCACGCGCCGAGCAGCTGCAGCAGCGTGTGGCCGGTCTCACGGACCACATTTACAGTGCCGCGGCGGCCACGGCGAACGCGCTCGTGACCGAATCTGATGCCATGCGTACGGACCTTGGAAGACGCATTGCGTACATGTCGACCCAGCTCGAGATCATCGACGGCCGCATCAAGGTCACGGAAAAGCTGCTCGACAAGATCAACTCCCAGGTCGACGACATCTTGGGTCTCATTGGCTCGCTCAACACTAGGCTCTCGGGCATTTTCCGCAGCCTTCGCGAACTGCCGAACCGCATCCGCCAGGTCGTCATGGTCAAGACGGTTGAAGACAAGTTCCGCCAGGCCGAGCGCTTGAGCTTTGCGTACGCCAACTACATCAAGCACAACATGAACCAGCTCCAGGCGTTCGAGTTTGTGCAGCAGTGCGACGCCATTGGCGAGGCGCTGCTCTTTGATAATCTGATTGACCGGCTCAAACGCGGCGAGGCCGTGCTCCAGAAAGAACTCGCGACCTTCAACAACAGCCGTGTCGACTATGAACAGTTTGGCAACCGCATCATTGCGGCGGCGTACCACTTGCGGTACATGCTCATGCCCTGTGGCAACATGCGCACGCTCATGACAACGGGACGCGCGGCGTTTTCCGAGGCCACGTCCCGGTCGCAGGCCGACAAGCTCAATACGGCCGTGTGGACTTTCCAGCAGAGCATAGAAGAGATCGTGCCGCAGCTTTTTCTGAAGAAGATTTACACGGCATCGTTTCTTCAGTCACTAGTCGACGACGTACGTCGCAGCGTGGCGACGTCGGCCGCCAGCGAATCGACTGCGTACGCGCTCGCGGCGATCGAGCCGCTGCGCTACCAGCTGCAGCAGCACGTCGGTGCGTTTGCCGCGCTCTCGGTCATTCAACCGGACCAGCGCAGCCGCCTCAGCGTGTGGACAAAGTCGACCAAGGTCTCGATGGGCATCAGTCGATTTGGCATGCTCCGCTTGTCGACAATGACTGGAGCGGCGGCGAGTGCCCCCGACGATCTCCTCGTTCTCTGGAGCAACACACGACAGCAAATCCCCACGTCTCTGCAGGACAAGTTCCGGATTCCGCTTACCAAGGCGAGTCTCGCGTCCGACGCGGCGGTCGCAGCAGCACTCGCGAATACGCCGTATGAACCGTACTGGACCGCCGGACTGGTCCAGAGCATTGTGTTTGTCGAGCGTGTGAACAAGACGGCGTGTCCATGGGCCATCTCGATATCTCATTACCCGTTTTGTTATGAGACGGGCACGTACGACGACGGCGGCTGTGTGTGTGTGCAGCTGGAAGGGCTGGACTCGACTACGCCACGCGGCCCAGATGATGCACCGTCCCCACTCGTGTTGCAGACCACGCTCACGGGCAAATCGCCGGCTACGAACCCGCGCGCCGACTTTGTCATCACCGCTCTGGCCAAGGTACCGACCACAGCACTGACGACGACCAAGATGCTGGGCGTGCCCGCGAACCGTCGTGCATTCGCCGTATGCATGTCGTCGCCGCTGCCTGCTCGCGTGTGTATCGCCAATACGTTTTGCCACCAGCCGCCTCCGTCAACGACACGCTGTCTCACGAACCCAGAGATCACGTACAAAGTCGTGTACCCGCCTCCGGGTAGCGCGTCTGTGTTCATCGACTCGGGCGACTCGATCACAGCTGACATGTTCCGCTCCATGGAACTGGGTGCCGCGATCCCCGACATCACATTCTTCGACACGCAGCTTGGCGACGGCAATTACATTGTGTGCACCGACTGCACGATTCAACTGCTTCGGTCGGTCTACATGTTCCGCGTCGCGGCGTTCAAGATCGGTCGCCCCAAGTCCGAGGCCAAAGCCGTGTGTCGCCAGCACCCGCGATACGAAAATGTCGAGTTCTGTGTGCGCCTCGCCGGCACGCCCGACCTGTGGACGCCGCAGAGTCTGCTCCAGGGTGAGCTTGTGCAGACGCTCCAGCAGTTTGGCCAGTCGCTGCCGGCCAACTTCACGGACCCACAGGAACTCGCTGTCGCTGTGAACGACCGTGTGCAGGCGCTGCTTGATGATGAGGTTGGCAATTTCAAGGTGTATGTCGCGAGGTCGGGCAGCTTCAACGCTACGGCCAACAGTAACGCGTACTGGACAAGCCTGCCGACTCATGAAGCCGGTCTCGACCGCGGGTGGACCGTTATTCCTGCTCTCTACTCGACTATCTCGGAGAAGAAGTCGCTTATCTTTGACGCGCTCATCATGTGGAGCACGCTACGTGTCGAAGAGCGCAACTTTGCCAAACTCGTGGTCGAGAAGAAGCCCGTGGGCCAGTCGCTCAAGACGTACTTGGACTCGACGTTTGGCGCATACGGCCGCGAGAAGATCCTGCGCGGCTTTTTCTCCGAGCCATTCAGCGGACCCGACTGTCCCGTGGCAGGCGACACGGACCACTTTGCTTACTGCACGCCTACACCTGTGGACAAGACGTGTCTTTGTGTGCAGCTCGAGGATCTCCCGGAGGAGTACACCGAATTGTATGATGGCTCGGCGCCAAACGGCAAGGTCGTGTCCTTCCCGTTGGACGACGCGCAGTCGGCATACGTTGTGGGTCGCACGAAAGGCACTTTTTCGCTGGGATCGCGACAGCCCGTGGGCACTTGGGACGGTCTCCCAATGCGCAACGTCTCAGCACGCAGCGTGTGTGTGTCGGACTACAACCACCCAGAACTCGGTGCAACGTGCATGGCCACGACCAATGACCAATCACTCTCGGCGGTCTCGAACGTCCGCATTGGTACGGACGTCCCGTCCGTCTTGATCCAGACCGCGACGTGGACGGCTCTATGTACGGGCTGTTCCGACGCGATTGTCTCGCAGATTTCGGCGTTTGGATCCGCGCAGGCGTCCGTGTTCGCATCTGGGGGTGCGATTGCTGGTGGCGCGTGCCGTAGCAGCGCCGTGGATGGTGGAGGAGAAGTCCAAGTGTGCTTGAACCAGAACGCGTGAATGTGGACGGCGTAGGGAAGACATGTAGTCAGGAAGGAGAGAACGTAAAACGTAAATGCATAAATCAGATTTCACGTACAGATGCATGACAAAAGCTCGCGCGTGCACTTAAAATAGTCTGCCAACGACGTTCTGCCAGGTATCACCATTGCGCAACCTCGTTCCAAGCAGTCGATCTGTTGTCTGTCTTTCTCCAGCTGGTATTACAAGTACTCCATTGTGTTCATCAAGGCCGTGGACGCGATGCATCTGGCGACGACGGCTGGTTACCTCGCGGAAAACTTCCTATCGGCGGACGACGAGGTTCACAATGGGATACGCCAAGGATGCCCACTCGCACCAGTACTGTTCATCTTCGCGGTGGACACACTGTACGATGTGTGACTTCAAAATTCGCGCTGAACCGAGCAAGCAGATTTTAAACCAATCACAGACCGTTTCTACAATCTGTGTTTTTGTGGGGCCGTGAGTCACCCCCACAATAGCGACACCAAGTTCCGGACCTCCCTCGTTTTATCGGCCACAGCAACATCCAGCGAAGGCTGGGAACAAGTCCGTGTCGGTCCAACTGTCACTAAAGCCAGGGACTATCCAGCCGGGGGCCCGCGGGGAACCGCCATGGACGACGACTATGTGCCCGAGACGCTCTCAGCGCTCTTGGGGCTCAAGCCAGGCGAAGCCGCCGGCACGGCGACCGTCACGATCGCATCCGCGATAGCTCACTTGATCGCCACCCGCGACATCAGCGCTCGTCGAGCCCGACGCATCGCCACGGAAGGACGCTGTGACGAATGCCCGTGCGCGTTGGGCGAGACTGCGAACCCGGACGAATGTGAATGCCCGTGCCACTGCACATGCTGCTGCCCGCCAACGTTCCATTGCCTACGCGAGTGCGAATGCGCGTGCGACTGCCACTATGCGGCATCATCCGACGACGAAGGGGACAGCCAGGAGTCCACACAGCTGGACCTAGCGCAGGCCACATCCAACTTGCAAGCCGCTTCTAGCTCGCCCGAGTCTACGACGGAGTCGAACGGTGCCCAGAGCGACGTCAGGGAGACGCAGGGCCGCGGCGAGGCGGCCGGTGATCGTTCAGAACGCGGACGCAAGGATTCAGCCGACACGGATGACGCGATGCAAGGTACAGCCCCGCTGAACGAGGACCTCGGCCAGCTCTCGGCCGCTCAACTCGCGGAACTTCTGGTTAAACAGCTCAGCCGCACGGACGACCAAGCGGAGACGAACGCGCGGCAGGTACTGCGCGCACTCTTCGCGGACAATTACGAGCGAGCGACGCAAGGCACGCGTCCCGAACGCAATCCGAACAAGCATCTCCCCAATCTTACGGCGTACGAGATGGATCTCCTATACGACCACGTCGCTACTCTGCACGGGCCACTGAAGCACTCGCCATCGCGCATTACTGGCGCGATTCGTGACCTTGCGGTGGCATCCGTACGCTCAACTTGGAAACTAGCCAACATCATCGATCAGCGCGCAGCAGCAGCCAAGCTCCCGCGCGAACCTCCCACGAATGTGTGGTCCCAGGGCGATGGTGACAAGCCGGCCGGGGCGTCCGCAGGTGCCGCTCACACCTTTCGATTAGACGAGAGCGTGTACTCTATGGCGGAGATTGCGCGGTACAAAGCAGTTTGCGAACAGGAACACGCCTTCGCGACCACGACGCGCGAACCGTCCGAGGACGAGTGGAGCGTGCTCATGGGCATGATGGCCGGGACCATCATCGCAAGTGCTATGCCTCAATTTCTGAAGCGCTGCTGTACCATCACGCAACTTGTATGGTTCCATGACGAGATCATCCAGCGCGCGGAAGGAGAACTCTGGGTGGCCTTACCGCCGATGACCAAGATCTACAATTTCAACCAGACGACTAGGCGATTGGCGGCGGAAGTGCGTCAGAGCGCGAAGCACCATAACTTGGTGGATATGCGTTTGGAGGAGATGCTGTCCAGAGTCAAGTCAATCTCGTACAATCCCGATCTGCACTCGGTGCACTTCTTCTTTTATTCGAAGGAAGAGGCCACCCGATTCGAAGACGTACAGATCCCGTTCCGAGCGTCCAAGTTGAGGGTTCGTAACCCGGACAAAAAATTGCGACGCAGCGAGAACGCGGCGGGCCTACCAACGGACGAAGAGGATGGTCTCATCAACGATCGATACCAAGCCCATTACAAATGCAGCCTTTTTAACGTGCCCCGAACCTTCAATCTTCAAGCAGTCATCGCATTCCTCCAGAACCTCACGAAACAAGGTCTAAAATCCGCGGTGCCGCTTGATACGTACGGGCAGCACGCGGAAGGATCAGTGTCGTGGGACCTATTTGCCGCCGCCGGTAAATGCCCAACCGAATTGATTGGAATCAATCGCATCGACTGGGTAGGCCACCCCATTCTTGTTCAACATCGCGTAAACGGCGGTCGGCCGATGTGTCTTCAATGCGCCCAAGTGGGGCACCAAGCAGCATTTTGCCCGACGCCACACGAGGACTGGAACAAGACGACGCTTGTGGTGACCGCAGACGAGGCCGCGAAGTTCTCCGTTCAACGCAAACACTGGAAGACGATGGAAGACCTGCGAGCGGTTTTTGCGAGCCTTCGCCATACGCCAAGCGAGTACGAGACCATCAGTGCTCCGGTGGAGTCGCCACCGACTGAACCTGACAACTCCGATCCCGCCAACGGGGACACGACCGTCTCACCTGCACAACCCGGCAGTACAGAGCCCGCCGAGGAACATGCGCGTGACGGCGTCGCGGGTGACGACGAGGCAGCACCAGTGAAGGAAGAATCGTTCAAGGTCCACAAGAAGAAAAGTAAGAGCAAACGCAAAGCTAATCGGCGTAACGGCTTGAGTGAACCCGAGGGGTCGAACGCAACGTCGAACAACAAAACGCCAGCACCACTCACCAGCAACCCGACAAGCATCAGCGTCAACCGATTCATCGATCTGCTCGGCTCAGATGAGGACGACGACGACCAAGCGCAAGACGGCACGGCGAAAGACGATGCGGAGGACGCCGGGTCGGGACTGGACCTGAACGGCGGACCGGATTCGACGGCGTCAACTAGCGTCAAACCCCAGAAGATCGACCAGACGCAGCCGACGGACGAGGCAGAGATAGAGCGAGCTATCCAGCAGGCACGCATGGAACGAGTACGCGCGATCATCGACCAGGCAGTGGACGATTTCGCGCGCCCCATCGACGTGAAGGCCATCCAGGAAGCAGTCGACCGGTCATGGCCGCACATCACCGACAAAGCCTCCGTCGAATGGATACTTGAAGCGATTGGGGGCCGGCTGACCGACACCCCTCAAACCGGCAATTGCCAGTACTACGCGGAAGCGGAAGCGCTCCTTCAACGAGATATGCGGCTGGAAGTCGATCCCAAGGACATGATCAACCTGGTTCGTATCCTCAAATTGGGTCTCCTGACGGCTCACAACGCAACGACAGAGACGGACCGACAGAACAACCACATCATCTCGATCCTCGATCTTCCCAAGGACACGCCCGTCGACATGACACCCACGGAGCAACAGCGCCGTATTACGGAATTCTACACCAATGTGGCACGCAGCTCATCGGAGCTCTCCGAACTCCTACCAGTCGCACTGTGGGGACGGTGGGATACGGCGCGAATGACAGCGAAGCTTACGGGGAGATCAGTCTTCATGATGACCAAGTCAACCGATCCGACTCGGTGTTTTCTAAACGTCATCCAAATGCGTATCAACCGAAAGGGAGAGGAGTACGCAGCCTTCAGCCAACCAGGGGTGAAAGAATGGCTGCGACAGCTCGTCGATGAGAGCGTCAAGTCCAAGCGAGCGCCACTCGTACTGCTTCATAGTGGAAACCACTACGACTGCGTGATTTTTGATCGTTCCAAACCCGCTACGGCAGCGGTTACCAAGAAGTTGAAAACGGCAAAACTTGACGAGCTCTGGAACAAGGACACCTCAATGCGATCGACCGCGTCGACCTCGGCGACCAAGCACACCGGCGCGTCACGCAAACAAGTCGTGGAATCGTCGGTTAATGTCACGGAAATGGACATGCTCAGTTTCCTCCTTGACGACGGGTGGTCTTCCGCCGAGAAGACGGAGATCGTGGACATCCTGGCGTCAGGCGATGTGAACTATAAACAACTACTCACATTCACGACCGCGGCTTCATCATCGGAGCCAGAAGAACCAGTGGATTCCACGCATGTGAGCCCCAAGGAAGAGTCACCGGACTTTACGCCGCTCTCGGACTCAGACGACTCCTCGACGACGGCTACGCCTTCAATCACGTTGGCGGAGCAGGGGTCGAAGGAGTACCGCGAATGGGCGGACGAGATGTGGCGCGGAGTGCAGGACGAGTGGCATCAGCAAACCAACATGATTCTTCCAGCTTTGCTCGACACGGCAGGACTCGCGGATCTGATCAGCAAAGATCCCGAGGTTTTGTTAGAAGTGGGCCGGTGGTGCGATAACCCGCTCACGATGCTCGAGCATATTCCCATGAAGATCATCCACGAGTGGATGGAGCCGCGCTGGGTCCGGCTATGCATCGACTGTTTCGAGTCAATCCTTGAGGACATCATGGACGCAACCATCCGACCGGTACTGGATGTGTGGGTAGCAGGCATCAAGGCAGCGCCAACCATCAAGGACCAGAGGAAAGCTATTCGAGAGCGGTCCAAATGGACGTTGATGAAGAGGCAAGTGCCGAAGGCGTTCAAGGGGCGGAACGCGAACCCGTTGCTCACGTACGACTACAAGATGAAGAGCGCGACCATTCTGGTAGTGGACGAGCTACTCCCAGATCTTGCTCGACAAATCCTGGGCAACGCGGGCTGGCAAGGCGACCTCGCCACGGCGACGCTGGTGACGGCCTACCAGTATGATACGGAATTCCGGAAGGCGATCGATCAAGCGGAGAAAGACGACGAATGGGACCCGGTGGAGCGGTACTACAACGCGTTGCAACGTCAGTGCGGGGAAGCCGCAGCTCGATGCTAAGGGCACCTCAACAGGGCCGTCCAATCCACCAGGCATGGACCGTGACCCGGTGGAGACGATTCAAATGGGACCATGGGTCCACAGTTTCTTCGACTCACTGCGGACCGGTTCTTCTCCCGCACAACAAAAATTTACTCGGGACGCGACAATGGGGGTTCTCACTCAAAACGTCCGCGGCTTTAAAACCGCCAATCGCACGCAAGAGACGTGGATGGACGGATGGAAACGCCTCGTCGACGGTCGTAAGATCCAATGCATCGCTGCGCAAGAAATGCACATCACCTCCCAAGCGGAAGCGGAGCAGCTCGAGAGAAAGTGGTGCCGTGTTTGGGGTCGTCGGCCGGAGGCGGAACGGCCACTCACATTCACCACGATCACGGCCTCCAAGGCGTGTGGTGTGGCGATTCTCCTACACCCGAATCAGCTGGACGCTGGGTGGCGCCGGCACGTCGACGAAGCGGACCAGGGTCGGTGCTTGCTTCTCGATTCGCCAGGGCTACGACTAGTCAACGTCTACGCTCCAATCAAAATGGCGGACCGCGAGCATTTCTTTGTCTGGCTGAACGAGCGTCTTCCCCGTTCGACTCAGCGAACGCTCATGCTCGGCGATTTCAACTGTGTACTTGATGCCGCCCGCGACCGCGTCCGAGCGGGTGAATGGAGTCCAGCGCGCAGCGAGAGCAGGGCACTCAGCAACCTGGTTCGGCATCATGGGATGCAGGACGCGTTGGAACAGCACAGGGCTGAAACGCCCGAGCTGCGTCATCTGACTTATTGGCAAGGAGCAACAGGGGCCCGTCTGGACCGTGGGTACATCACGGTGAAAGATCGCGCGTGGGCAGTGGGGGTAGCGAACGTTCCTCCTCCCAGTCCCACCGACCACTGCGGCGTTGTCTTTTGGCTTCGCGATCCAAAGACACAGCCGATCCAACGGGCGCTCGAGCCAGTCGCGTACCCCATTCCCGGACGAGACGCTGACGCCATCGAAAGGCAGATCGGACAGGCTTTGGGGCAAGTACTTCAAGCGGAGGCACGGCTCAGCTTGGGCTTCGACGCCACGATACGCTTGCTGAAGGCCGAACTACACAAAGTCCGCCAAGGAGAGCGACGACGCGCGCGACGGCAACGGCGGAAGCACGAGTCGCGAGCACGCCGACGAATTAAGACGCTGGCCGATCTCATCGAGTACGTGCAGCAGCGAGTTCAGCGCCGCAGTCACCTGCGACATCAGGAGTCCATCTTGCATCGCA
>JAADWA010000887.1:0-12790 GCA_023335935.1 Pythium phragmiticola
ATGGAGTGGCCGGCGCGTTCTCCCGACCTCAACCCCATCGAAAACGTCTGGGCGGCAATGTCCCGTGAGGTGTACGCCGACGGAAAGCAGTGCAACACCGTCCAGGAGCTCAAGACCGTGGTCATGGCGGCCTGGGACAACGTCTCCCCCGACCTCATCGCCAAGCTCGTCGCCTCGATGCCGAATCGCTGCATCGAGGTCATCCAGAAACAAGGAGGCAAGACGCATTATTAGAACTGAATATAGTGACATTCATTCTGCACTATACTTTAATCAAGTCATTTTTCTGGTACTCAAACTTGTCCCCCACCCAAAAACGCTGACTGTATGGGACGGTCCGCGCGGTCTGCGAGACTGCGCGCGTTAACCAATGAGCGGGGTGTATTTCCGTGGTGTCTATCACATATCTAAACAGCGTGTCCAACAGCCCAGTGGCTGGGGAGAAAATTCAAAAAGAGTCTCTGGGCTCAAAGATTTAGCCCGGAGTGTGATATACGCTTCAATAAATGGAACTCACACTCGACCAACAAGTCTTCCTCGGCCGCCAGAGCGGTTCCCTGCGCGACCATCGCCCCTCGTACCTTTGTGGACCTCGTGCTGTCCGCAAGTGGGTCCACCCTCAGTTAGTCACTCTCGAGTGAGAAGGAGCATGGTCGACGTGGAGCTGGTGTGTGCGGTGTATGGCGAAGGAACTATATTTCCAGTGAAGGTTCCACGTGGTGCGTACGTGAGCGCGCTGCAGGAGGCCATTTTTGACAAGAAGCGATACAGCGAGCGCTACAACTTTGACGCAAGCGCGTTGACGCTGTACTTGGCGAACGAGAACGGCGCGTGGCTCAAAGCGACCCCACACTCAAGCCTCTTTTGAAACGAGGACGGCAAGAAGACAGTGATTGCGTAGTGGAGATGATCCCCAATTGGAAGCTCAACAAGCCAGAGTACTTTGGGGACTTCCAGCTCGGAGAAGAAACAGTTCATGTGCTGGTGGAACTCCCGGTTCCGGATTCTCATTGCGTCGATATCCGCGAACCTGACCCCAGATTGGTCAAGTACCAGCGTAAGTATCCGCTATAGTATCCCTGTGAAATGGCTGTTGCTAACCTCGCTACTGCAGAACAGAACGCAGAGGATGGATCAGCAAGGCTCAATGGTATTTACCTTTCGTTTTCGCGGGCCTTGCGATCATCGCTGGGGTGTATGGAGAGAACCCACTCGACGAAAAAGGATGTCTAGACAGTGTGGCGTCATTCTCATCGATGTATCGATTGGGTTGATTTTGAAGTACGCGCTGCCATCTTGGAAAGCGCATTATGCTGACCTGATTGATCTGGTCAATGAAGTGACTGAGAAAACAAGCAACGAAGCGAACGAGACGACTGCGCTACTTCGTCTTGCTGAAGCTCAACAAGATGCGATTCAAGCACCACAAAGACATGGCAATAATCGATCGTCAAAGAAAAAGAGAAGAGGCTAATGGAAACGTTAAACACGCCAATATATTCTTGTATCGTTCGCTAGCGGACGAGTGTTTGGTTTATTCTACATCGTCCGCTCTTCCTTCGCGCAAAATAGCATCTAGCGTACCCCTCGACACCCTCTGAGACAGCGGTACATAACTGTTCATTCATTCATCATGACGAGATCATCTCTTTAGTTGCTCTTGTTGGACGCACCGGCGCCGTACTTGGAGATATAGACCTGGTAGCCGCCATACGCAAACGTGCCGACAAAGAGCAGACCAAAGATCGTTCCGCCCGACACGCCACCGTCGCTGGGCTGGCTCAGCTGCTGCTGCTTGGCCGGGGCCTGGTTGTTATTGTGCTTGACGGCGGCACGCTCCGCGACGCTCGCGGCCTCCATGGGCGCCGGCACGGGCACACGCTTCCACAGATTGCCCATCCACGACTCCTTGGCGCGCTTGTCGGCGGCCGCGCGTTCTTCTATCAAGCTCTTTTCGCGGTCGAGGTCTTTCGGGATGTAGCACGTCGCGCCTTCGTATTCGTCGTCGCAGACGCACTTGCCATTGACGCAGTCGCCGTGGCTGCTGCAGTGCTCGCGGTGTGTGCAGACCAGCACGTGGTTGTACACGGACACGTCCTGCGGCGCCGAGTCGGCGTACGCCGTCGAGAGGCTCTTGATGTACCGCGTGAACGCGAGGTCGTACTCCGACATGGGGTTGTCCAGCACCTTGGTAAAGTCTTGGTCCATGGACGGGTACACGAGCTTGAACGCGCCGCGCCGCGCGTACTCGTTCTTGGCGTCAAAGAGGCGGCGCGCGACGTACGGCGCAAAGCCCCCGGGGCAGGACCAGCACGTCGCGTCCCACGTGCGGGTCGCGTCGTTCTGGCACTTGGTCGTGCAGAATTTGTTGTCTGCGTGGACAAAGACCTCGTCGAACGCCGGCTTGGCCTGCGGGTGCACGCCCACGAGATTGAAGAGATCAAAGAGCAGGCCGTTCGTCACAGCCTCGTCCGTGCCAAAGACCGTCTTGTGCGGCGCCATGGACGGGTTCGAGTGGATGCGCATGAGCCAGGGCTTGCCCAGGTCCTCGACCTCGAAGTCGAATCGCATGAGCTCGAAAAAGCTCTCGTCCAGCTCCGTGTGGTCCTTGTGCTCGTCGCCGGGCGCCGGCGCCGTGCGCGCGAACTTGCGGATCTTGGCCTGAAAGTACCCGCGGCTGCTGATAATGGACGTGACGATGGCAGCGTCAATCTCCTTCTGGAGCCGCGTCGTGTCGAGCCCGTGGAGGAGCATGTACCGCTTGAGCACGGTCCACGCGTTCGTGCCCGTGCGGTCCTTGGACGGGTATTCGTAGTAGAGCTTTTGCAGATCGGGGAAATCCCACGGCGCAATGTAGTCGTTGAAGTTGTAGGCCGACTTGTCCGTGTCCTTGTTGAGCCGCGTCGGGTACGCCGTCTTGGCGATGCGGATCTGCGGGTGGCCATACGAGTAGATACGCAGCGGATCCACGGACGCGACCACGACGTAAAAGCCGAGCTGGAACTTGTGGCCGTCGATCAGGTACGGCTCAATGTACTGCGTTACCTCCACGGACTTGCCCTGCGGGTGCGCGTTAATGGCCGCGAGCAGCTCGTCATTGTTCGTGATCATGGACGCCGACGTGAGCGATTCCTCGTTGCCGTTCGCTGGCTGCTCGCGCACGAGGAATCGCTGGTAAATGAACGCGTCGTCCTCGCGCTTGAGGTTGTTCTCGACGCGCTTGGCCGTCTCGGCAAAGACCTTGGGCATCTCGGCCTGGTCGCGCGGGAGCACGAGATGCGTGGGCACAAAGTTGAATAAGAACAGGTCTTTCTTGCGCTGGCTGTCGCGGATGTGCTGGTGGAACGCGTCATTGTCCGTGAGCCGCGCGTCCGAGCCGGGCACGTGGTTGATCTTGGCGCGGAACGGTGTGGCAAAGCTGAGCTTGTCGAGCGGTGGCGCGTCGGCGTGGGCACTCCAGACGAGGTTAATCTCCGAGTGGTGGCTGGCCACGAGCGACCAGAGGTCGCCCGCGTGGTTCGATGGCGGCGTGAAGCGCGTAATGCCCAGCGCTTCGAGCTGCGCCGCCACGGGCTTGTGCTCCGCCGCTGGCTCCGTCTCGGGAAAGTAGAAGGTCGCGGCGTCGGCGGTCGCCGCCACGACCAGCAACGCCGCCACCGCCAGTGAGGCCATTCGCGTCGGGGGAAGCATACGGGATAGGCGAACGGCAGAAGATGGGTCTCTGTCTCGACGTATCTCTCTCTCTCTCTCTCTCTGGTCGGAGGGGAGCGAGTGCAGTCGGAGCGGGAACAGGGAGCTGAGCTTTTGGTTTCCTGGTCTGGACACTGGGCACGTGGACTGAACCACATGGTGTGTATGATACGAACCACCTGACATTCTAATAGTCGTGGTTCGTAACTGAAACGAACCGGCAGGACGGAGATTCCACTGGTGCGATGACCACGGAAGACGGAAGCAGATGTAGTCGTTGCAGGAAAGGTATCTGTATTTGAGACGGCAACGCTCATAAGACCAACGCAGGAGTTGCAGTCTGTATTACCATGTCCCTCTTCTGTATGCGCTCGTCTCGCTGTCTATCTAATCGCATTGGTCGTGCGGCGTCCTGCGCGTGCTGATTCTTAGACCTTTGGGATCTGGATCGCTGCGTCGCGGAAGGCCTTGAAGGGCGCGAGGCCCGGGAACTGCAGGTCCTTCATCATGAGCTGGAACGCCGAGTTGGGCGAGATGCCGGCGGCGGCGTCGGCCACAGCCACGGGCGCCGAGGTCGCGGCGCAGCACGGGCAGCTCGTGTGGAATCCCTGGCGCTGCTTGTGCTTGGGCGAGCGGTCGCAGATCACGTAGACCTTTCCTCGCCGCCGCACGACCTTGCAGCCGTCGCAGATGCGCTTGACGGACGAGCGGACCTTCATCGTTCCTTGAGGTCTTTCGAGTCTGCGGAGAGATCAAAGCAACCGCGAGCCACAGAACGAGCGGCCAGCCAGACACGGCGGAGAAAAACCTCGAGTAACCACAGGCAAGGTTTGGAGGGTAACCGTAACCAATTCAAACAAGAAAAGTGCAATCTGCGACGTGTGAAAGTGGTGGAAATGGACGACTCCGGTTGCACATGCCCTTGAAGCGCGCGCCGTGGGCTCTCATTATCACAACCCGGCATTGCTTCGAAGAGCACAGGATATCGTTACTGTATGATCTCGCTAGCGAAACGAATGCCGTCTGTGTGTGCCCCCGACTACCCCGTGATCTTCTTCTGGATGCTGACGGTGACCACGCTCACGAGGATGCCCGTGAAGAATAGTAGCCCCATGACAATCGTGTACTCGAAGGCTGTGATCATGGACTGCTCGATAGCGCTCTGCTTGTCCGAGTACCAGCCAGCGCTCACGAGCGACCGATGACGCCAGATCTTCTCAGCGATGAACGACGTCACTATAATGATCACCATGCGCGAGCCGAACGGCAGCGGTGCGTCGTCCTCCTCGTTCTCCGCCGCGCCTCCATTTTGCTTCTGCTTTAGCTGCTGCTTCGGCTGCTTCGCCTTCTCCTCGGCGGTCTTGGTTTTCTTTGAACTGCGCACGCTTGGCGCCATTATTGTGCCTGCTCCTTTGTCGATCGAGTTGGCGTTCCCCCAGATCCGTTTAATTACGTTAATACGCAGCATGTTAAGGTAGATTTACATATATATTCAGCATAATATCAACATACGAAATTAATTACAATTCTGATCTCCTCCATATTTCAAACGTCCAAAAAAAGCAGGGTATTTTGTTGGGGGCGGGAAAGTCGAAAAGGGAAATCTCGAGGGAAAGAAGCATGGCGACGACGTCGGGCGGCCGCAAGCGCGTGGGGCGCACGCTGCGGCGCGGACGCGGCACCGCGACCGCCAGTAGTAATACCGCCAGCGGCGTGCTGCAGCCCATCGAAGAAAACACGGTCGTGGACCTCACAGGGCCGAGCACGCGGCACCACTTTGCCCACTCGCCAGCGCCCCTCCTCAAGCCCAGAGCGACCGTGAAGCGAGAAGAGGTGGACGAGGAAGCCAAGGAGAATAAGGGGGAAGGAGGCGAGAGAGCCAGCAATAAGCGCAAGCGCGAGCCGTCGGCCGCGGCCGTCGTGGCCGTGGTCGTCAAGAGCGAGGCCGAGGCCAGTCGGCGAGGAAAGAAGACGGAGAAAAAGGCGGCCAAGAAGGCCAAGGCGACTCCCAAGGAGGCGACAGCGACTGCTGCCGCCACCGATCTGGACCGCAAGACGCAGAAGGCGGCGATGCTGCTGGACGAACTGGAGAAGCAGCGTAAGTATAGGGCCTTTATTAGTATGCGAAAGGGTTGGGGACTGACTCGTTCTGGCGGGGTTTTCTTCTACAGTGGCAAAGCGGTGTGCGGATCTAATGGCCGAGGCCGAGCGCAAGTCGGAGGAGCTGCGTATGGAGCTCAAGGTGCAGCTCATGTTCCTACCCGAGTCGGTCCGCGCCATGCCGTGGAAGACCTTCATTGAAGACTTTGGCGGCAGCCTCGAGAACGTAATCCAGAACGTCAAGGAGCAGGACTATATCAACTTTATCACGAGCCAGCAGGGGCTCGCGGCAGTGTCGTCGCCCCAGTCGGCGCTCAAGATCCGGCCCGTGCCGTCCACTGTGCGGTCGAAAGACCGCCGCAGCAATGGCAACACGCCAGGACTCTCGACGCCAAACGGGGCGATCCGCGGAAGCATCTCCAACTTTATGACGCCCATGTGCACACCCTCTACCAACATCCCATCGGTACGTAGCCCCTCCTCCACTCCGACAGAACCACATCTGTATCAACTGACACTTTTGGTCTCCATAGACGGTGGTCCGAACAGCACGAAAAGGCGAGATGACCTACTCGATCCGAGGCTCACCGATCGCACCTGATAGTATATCCAAGGCCCCCAAGGGATCGCTAGTTGCGACGTTCCATGACGACGCGGAGCCGCTCACGAGTATCACACTGGACAACGAGACCGCTGTCGATCTCACGAACCCGGAACTGCTCAATGAAGAGACACGTGCGCAGGCACGGTCCAAGCTCGAAGCGCTCCAGGCCAAAGTCAACGCCCTGCTACGGCAATTCAAGTGATCCACATGTACATTATTCCTTCCTCTCATTCGCATTTATTCCATCGGCTCAACCGCGACCAGGTAGACCCAGACTGAGAGGATATTATTCGGGTACGGGTGAACGTACACGGCGAGCCCAAACTCGACCTCGGCGTGGTCGTTCCAGTAAATGTTCTAGCCAAGCACACCACTGAATCAGTACGTGGCGTCCATATCAATGTAATCTGAGAGCTTTCCCAGTAGAATGGACTTCCCCGCCGCTTTGCAGTAGCACGCACCGTGTTTTTGACCATGGAGATGACCTTGGTGATATCGGTGAAGGTCGTGTTCAGCGGCATGCCACTCACGCGTCGCGTCTTCTGCAGCTCTTGGATCAAGTCTTTCGTCATGGTGTCGCCGCTGGTCTTCTTTTTATCGCCGTCGCGTCCACGCAGCAGCAGCCGAAGCTCCAGTCGCTCGAGCTCGCTTCGTAGCTTCATGCTCAGGTCCATGTTGAAGGTCGTCGTGAACTTGATGCTTCGCCAGCGTCGGATCTCGAGTTTGAGCGCCTCGCGCAGCTCCATTTCGACTTGCTGTACGTACTCGTTCGATGTCTCTGCGTATATCAGCTGCGCTGATTGCACCGTCGGCAGTATGGACGGACCTTTCTTGTAGGACCCATGGAAGAACGGTCTCCACGCCTTCGGGTTGGTCTCGACGTCCCAGTGCATCTCACTCAGGCGCCTGCGCGGCTGGATATTGGCGTATATGTTCTCACATGAGACGACGAGTGAGACATCCAGCACGGGACAGCGATCGTCCAGTACGCTATACCCGACTCCCGTGCTCGCGTTCCACAACACGCTGCGCTGCGGGATCTTGTACGAGTCTTGCCGCAGCACGTACACGGTCTTGCCCTCTGGAGTCGCCGTGGCAACCACGAGGAAGCTTTGCCGATTGGGCTCGTCGCGGTCCAGCCAATTAAAGTAATTGCAAAGCAGCACGGCGTGTTCCTCCAAGTCACCGGCATTCAGCTCGAGCAGTTCTTGCGACGTCGTCCACACATCGAGCTCGCCGCCGCCATCGTTGTCAAACACCTGCCAGTCGTCAAGAAACGGAATGAGATGCACAAACCGAACGAGCTGCGGGACCGTCAGTCGCTGCTGCTTGGCGCGACTGTTAGAAGCTTCAAGAAGCATTGGTGGTGGCCTCTGCGGGGCCACGAATCGTGTCAGAAACGTCTGTCCATGGTCGAGACTCCGAGCAAAGACGTCGAAATTGCGGTGCTGCGTCGCTGCGTTCGTGTTCTGGGTCGTCGTGTTCCAGTGGGCGACGTACGTGCCCAGCGCGGCAGAGTCATCAACGGCACCGAGCGGGTTCTCTTCGTGCGACTTCACGGGCATTGGCAGAAGCGGATCGAGCGTCATCATCACACTCAAGAACGTGGCTTCTCGACTGCTTTGCACGACGCCGTCGTCCTCTCGGTCGGCCCCCACCGACGTGGCAACTGCTTGTTGGTCTCCTTCGTCGTCTGCTTTCGAGTGGTGATTCGCGTTCCTATACCCGATATTCACGATTGGTGTCTCACATCGAAGCGTCGCATCGAGGGAGCCGTGGTTGTGGAAGAGTGTCGTGAACGGGATTTCGAGGCTGCCCAAGAACCGGTTCTCCTGGTGGAACGACTGCACTCGCTGCTGTGTATGGTCGTCACTGCTGCCGTTGCGACTGAGTACAAGCAACGCATCGTCGCTGCCAGTTGACGAAGATGTCCGCACGAGCTGGTCAAACAAACTGAGCCGCACGATGTCTGGACACTTCTGCAGCGAGTCTGGCGACCAGTCCTCGTTCGGCGCGTGGAACGGCAGTGCCACGGTCTCCATCCACACAGCCCCCGTCGTTCCCACGTGAGTGCTCGTCGTGCGGCGTCGTCGCCCCTGGAACGAGATCTCGACAAAGACGTGGCTACTGTCGACGGCAACCGCTGGAGCAGCAGGGGGTATGGAGGTTTGGTCGTTTCTGAAGTCGTCGTCATCGTCGTCTGAGGTCACACCGCCACGTCGCCGCCTCTCCGCGCCTCGAGTCGTCTTGCTTCCCTTTGGCTGAGTCGTCATCCCGCCGCCTTGCCTCCCAATCGCAATTCGCACGGGCACGTTCGTCGCGCTCTTGATCTGCGCGTATAGCATGCAGTGGCGTGGCCAGTCGGCCACGGCCTTTGGCGCGGACCGCGCCTCGACGCGTGGACGCAGCCTTCGGCGGCGCGAGAAGAGCGAGCCCAAGGTCGACCAGTCGATCACGCCGGGTAGTAACGGCATGGGTTGCTCCTGGATAATGGTTGCGAGGGTTTTGGTCCGGTCGCGCTGCGTGACACCAGCACTCGCAAACGCCTTGCTGTGGACACGTGCGACCTGAGACGAGCGCACACGCTCGAGAAAGTTCTGCAGCTTGAGCACCTGGAGTTTCCGCTCTCGCTCGAGACTGAACCGCGACGATCCATCACCGTCGCTCGCGAGTGCGTCGTCCAGCTGTTGTCGGCGGTCAAACGCCGGGATCTCCGGTCGCAGCAAGCTCAGGTACTTGGCATTCGTCGCAATCGCGGTGTCCGTCAACGGCAGTGGTTCGTCAAACGCTGCGTGGGTCCAGTTCTTCGTCCCGGCCAATTCGTTCGCGAGGGCCATGCTCGTGCCGTGAATAGCGACGTGCTCTCGGTCGCGCAACTGCAGCAGGAAATTGCGTCTCGTGAGAAGCGAACGGCCCGAGCCAAACGATTGCCGCAGCATCGCGTCGTAGACAAGCGAAGTCGCACGGAATACGTCGCGGTCTTTGAGCAGCGCCGACTGTGCGCGCATGTGGTCCTGGAGCCGCACGACCGCGGCGTTTTGTGGGTCGTTACGATCGACCGCTGCGAGTTGCGGGTCGTGGTTGACATCAGTCACGTGTACGAGAAAGTCGCGCTCGTAGCTGAACCCGGTATAGCGGCCACTGAGGCTTCCCAACTGCTCTTCTCCCTCCTGAGATCTATAGAGACGCCTTCGATCGACTCGTGGGCCCACAAGCTTGGCGTCGTGTCTGCTAGCGAGCGGCAAGCGGCGCGGGGGAAGCACAACGCTGGTGTCGTCTTCGTCCTCGTCGTCTCGCTGATTATCGTGGTGCGGAAGCAGTGGAGCGACCCACGCAACGTGGACCCGCACGCGGCCGTGCGGATGGCGCTGGAAGGTCGTAAACAACGACGAAGAGAGAAACGTTGCGTGCCACCGCGCTCGATCCATGGCGTCGACACTGCTAAACTGGTACCACTCGACCGACGGCGCCAGACTCGCGGCCGCGACGCGATTCTTCGGCTCTTTCAGACTCCCAGAGCCCACGCAATCGTGGCCGGGAACGAGGAGCGGGATCGACGTCGTCGAGAGCAGCGTGTCGGTTACGAGACCGCGTTCCAAGACTTTGATCGCGACCGCGTCGGGGAAGAAATGGAGCTGCGTGCGCAGCGTTTCGTGGATCGGCACGACACCGACGCGGCGCTTTCCACTGTGGGGATGCAGCAACCAAGTCGACGCCTTGGTGCGGCCAACTTCCTTGTCGTTGATGAAGAGCGCAGCGTAAAAGGAGGGCGTTCGACTCGGCCAGCACGACGCGAGGGAACGCAGTCCGCGTCCTCTTATTGGCGTACTATGGGCCAAGGTGTCTGCGTCAACCGTCTCCAGTATCAGCACCGTGTGGAGATACTGGTCCTTGATCTCGAGCTCCTCCAGTCGCTTCTCCAGCTTCGATCGAATCTCACTCCTTTCGTCATCGTCATTCCCGAGATCCAGTTCGAGAAACGCGCGGACCGACGTCACTGCCAACGACGTGGCGCGCTTCTCCTGCCGCACACGGAGCTTTGCGGTACGTGGAGGCAGCGTCGCCTGTCGATAGCAGTCTTGCAGTTCGTTCCACTTGGTGAGAAGCTGGTAGTGGAGCTGTTGCAGTGTGCCCAGCGTCTGCAGCAACGCCTGCGCGTCCAGCTGTGCCTGGGCGAGCCACGAGTGGGAGTCTGTCGTCTTGTGGAGGAGCCAGGCGTCGACAAACGCATCAATCCGCTCGAGCAACGGACCCCACGGCTGCGCGTGGAGAAGATGCGTGTACGAGACGTACAGCGAGCGCAGCTGCGTCTCGACGCGGTCTGCGAGCGAGAAGGAAATATGGTCGTCGAGCTCGAGCCGGTCGATCGTGATCTCCAGTGCGGCGAGCGTCCACGCGTGCCGTCGCCGTTTCGGTGTGGCGTAGTGACCATCCGTTCGAGGTTTGGGCACGTCACAGATACCAACACCGGTAGTGTCGTGCATGGTTGGCACATGGAGCAGATCGTTTAAGCGAACGCCATTGGTCGTAGGACTCGTCTTTTCCTGGTCTGTCCTGCCTGTCTCTCGCTGGAGCCGTTCTTCGAGCCTCACAAGCGTGCTGCTCGCGATCTGCTCGAGCTCGCGACGCTCGTCATCCACGTACAGTCCACACGCCGCGTCTTCATCGAGCTCACGTGTCCACTTGGACCGTCTCAGAGCGAGCGATGGGATCACATGAAGCGACGGCGTCATCACGGCAGCGCGGTCGTCTGCCAATCGTACGCGTCCGCGCCCTCCACGACTGTCCCGCCTTGCCTTGTCTTTCTCAGCTGTTGACGACGCTGCCGATGACCGTCTGCGCGTCACGACCAGCGCCTTCTCCTCGACTCGCCGCGGCGTCGGCCTCTCGTCGTCATCGTCCTCATGTCGTCCACCGTCATCGTCGTCTTCCGGCTGCCGCTCGGGCCTCTCTTTCTTTTGCCCACTACGCGACGGCGAGTCACTCTCTCGTTTCGCGTCGGCGCTCGTCCCGCGGGGCTCTTTTCGTGCGAGAAAGCGGTTGTTGAGCATCGTGAGCCGCGCCTTTTCCTCGTGTTGCGTCGCGCGCTGCGACTCGCGGTCGTCATGGCGGGCCGCCTCGCTCAGCCCCCGTTCGCGCCGACCTCTCGACGCCGTGTCTTCCAATTGATTGTCCGTTCCATCAGCCACCTGCTCTTCCTGCTGCTGTAAAATATCGTCTACCGGTGCCATCATCGTGCTGCCTTGACGTCGCTTCAAGATCCGCTTCAGGAAAATAGTACTACTTATTTTGAGTGGATCCGCCCAATGACCAGTGAAGAGGCACACAGGGTCTCCAGTACTTGACATCAAGATCCCACCCAGAAATGCCACCTGGCGTGCCCAAGGAGCTCCAGATCGGCGCCAAGCTGCCCAATGTCATCGGGCAGACGCAGCTCGGCGTCGTGCGCGTCCACGACTACATGGACGGCGCCTGGGGCCTTATCGTTACGTTCCCGCAAACGCACCACCCAGTCTGGCTCACGGAGCTCGGCATGCTCCAGAAACTTGCCGACCAGTTCGAGGCACGCAACTGCCGCGTGCTCGCGCTCCATATCGACTCGCTCTCGCGTCAAGAGACTTTTCTGCAGGACGTCAACGAGACCCAAGAAGTCAAGGTCGGCTTCCCCGTCATGGCCGACGACACGGGCGAGCTCTCGCGGTCGCTCGGTCTCGTCGCGGCCATGGCCCCCAAGGGCGCCGCCGACTCGCACAAGCTCCCATTCAGCTGCACGATCCTCTTGGATATCGACCTCACCGTCCGCTACATCGCCTACTACCCTATCAGTGTGGGCCGCAATCTCTATGAAGTGCTTCGCCTGCTCGACGCGTTCCAGCTTGCGACGTTCCATCAGATCGTGACGCCGACCAACTGGAAGGTCAATGAAGACGTGTTTGTGGAGCCGGCCATCACGAGCGACGCGGCGAAAAAGCTGTTTCCACAGGGCATGTACGAGATCAAGCCGTACGTGCGCATTACGGCGTCGCCCGCGATCACCGACGATACATGAAGAGAGAACAAGCCGCATCCAAATACAACTCATGGGTATTACAGTATCGATGGCTTAGGTAGATCGCCGCAGCTCCGACCCTACGACGACCCCGGACCTTGGTCGTGGCTTTGGTTGTCTGGATGCTGCTGCTGCTGCTGTTGCTGCTGGTGATGGTGGAGCATTTGCAGGTGCTGCTGCATCGCCTGTTGATGCTGGAGCTGCTGGTGGAGCTGCTGCTGATGTTGTTGTTGCTGGTACTCGTAGTGCTGCTGGTACGTCGGCGGCGGCTGCGTCATGGCCACCGACGGATGCATTGCACGCTGTTGCTGTTGCTGTTGCTGTTGCTGTTGCTGTTGCTGTTGCTG